>JAUCNO010000082.1:9529115-9542547 GCA_032353835.1 Enteromius viviparus | reverse complement strand
AACCCCCCCCCCCCCCCCCCCCCCCCCGATTATAAAAAATAGCAATGGGCTGCTAATAGTTAATCCGATTGAAAGCTGGAATAGTCTGATATGATTCAGCAGGAGGGCAAGAGGGCAGCAGACGTGTAAATGCTTTTAGAAAACTTCTCATTGACCCTCATGGTAATGAAAAAGTCATTTTCAATTCAGTGTCGGAGAGCCGTATCGGTCAGCTTGGTTCAGACATCTTTAACACTTCCCCTTTGGAGTACGTTTAGCTGGAATCACATGTTTTTGAATAAACCTAAAAGTATAAAACATTTATGCAACAGACACGAGCGAAGCTTCAATTCATGCGGCTTGTGCTACTAAATCACATAAATATACTAAAACGCGTCTGCTATTGTACTTTGGTATACTTAAAGCCTGCTAAATTGGATCAACTTTTGTACTTTTTTGTGCTTTTATTGTGTAAGTCCAACTAAAGATCTACTGAAGTATATCTGATTGTGAAAGTGAAATTATTGCAAATATACTTAAGGTACACAAAAAATATCTTGTATATTATTTAAAGATATAGTCCTATATATTAAAACACACGTTAGGCTTAACATTAAGAAATGTGCGTTGTACACAAGTACTACTCCAAGGGAAGTATAATAGATTTGAACTAAACTTAGCATGAAATAAATGTATTTTAAACAGGCCTATATTACTTTTTTACTACACTGAAAAAACTGACAGTGATTTTAATGGTAAAAAACGTTGAAAATGCTACGGTAAAAAACTGTAAAAAAAAAAAAAAAAAGGTTAATCGTAAATTCCTGTAAAATTTATAGGTAAAAAACGTTTAATGTGTTTCTTTCTATTTTTCTTAGGTTTTTTTTATCAGTTATGTTTAATAGGGTTATATGTTACATGTAATGTTGTTAAATTATTGTTTTCAGTTTTGATTATGATGTTTAGTGTTTGTGTGAATGACCTTCAATATTAGTTCATATTTATATATGCTGATGATGAATGTTGTATGCACATATGTTATTGGGCTTTGGTTCATCGTGTGACTTTCTCATCATCACTTGCATTTGGTGTTTTTTACCGTAAATTTTACAGATTTTATTTTTACAGTATAGGGAAGACACATTATAGTGCTTTTATATAATTCAAATAGAAGCTTATTCAAATCAGCTTTTACTAACAAACAGGACAATAAATGCAGATTTAATTAAATATAAAACAAATTTGTTATTCAACTCAAGTAAGTTCAGTGTTGATTCAGTTCAACTCAGTAAATGTCAATATCACAAAGTCCCTTAATTATTAAACGTTAATATCAGCTATAAGCAGCTCTACAGGAGGTAACAGTACTTGACTTCACATTGTGTTCTCATCTGATATATCAGTGCAAATACTGCTGAAAAATACATGTCTTTGTTGTTTTAAATGATCAGATATGGACAATAAAATAGGTGAACAAATGCCTTAAATTTGCAGTGAAAGAGGGACCTGAGTCATACTAAACCAGCAAACCAAAATCACATCCAATCAAACATAAGAACATTAAAAACCGTTCTAAACAGCTTAGCAACTGCAGTGCCGCAGTACTGAGGCTTCTGCACAGGCATGGCTTACATTTTGTGCAGAAAATGTAAAAAAAGCAACTTCTCCGCTGAAAATGCTTCTTTTGTCCTCTTCCCTTACGCTAAACAACAAGCAGTTCAGTGTCTGAGGGAAAACACCCTGCAATTACGCTGATTTACACTGTGTTCAGTTCAAGGGAGTGAATAAAAACAGGCCTCTTTCATTTGCTTGCTATAAATTCTGTATATACGCACAAATTTAGAGAAAAAATGGCTCTGGGAATAAAAAGTTTTGTTGTCGCCCCTAGATGTCAAACAATAGGCCGGACAGACGTTCTTTACAAGGTGATAGGAGGAAAAGTTCAGCTGCATCTCTCCCAAGACCTGGACCTGCAGCGATAGGGTGGCTGAACATAAAGGTGTCAGGCCTGGCCCGGGACGCATGTAAATCAGCAGCAGAGAAAAGCCGAGAAATAGCCGAGAGAGGCATCTGCCAGCATCTCACCGCCTTCTCTGTCTCTTATGCCGTGTCACACAAGGACAAGTCCCTTCCACATGACCCCTGTGCGCTGGGAGACGCGCCCCCGCCGGGGGTAATGCGTTTGTCGTTTGCAAGTACTTGAAAAAACTTTATTTCTCAAAACAGAGAAACAGCAAAATAAAATACATGATGATTTCTATTAAACTACAAACATGTAAAAGTCGTTATTTGTATTTCTAAAACTTAAGGTGTTAACACAATAACATGTTAAGTGTTTTAAAAGATTACACTGTAAAGTCTGACATATTTATTTATTAATTTATTTATTTTTTATGGAACAGTTTATTGAATCTTTAGACATTTTGTTTTTAAATAATATGCTACAGTTACTAAAATATTAATTAAAAAAATAAAAATAAAAAATAAAAAGTTTGCACGTGTCTTTGTTAAGCATCATATTTGATACACCACACTTTTAAGGCTCAGTTGAAGAGTTAACCTATATATATTTTTATATAACTATATATTTTTTTACATTTTTAAAAATCATGTTTTTATTATGTTATCATGCTTTTAGCTATTTACTTGTTTTAACCTAATCAAAAAATAATTCAACTTTAGATTAATTGAGATTAATTGGAATGCACAGATTTTTTTTTTAATTGTTAAAAAATTTTTTTTTTTAAAGTTATCTGTTTTTGCACATAAACTCTTCATATATAGTGAAAAATGGAGCTCACGCCTATAAATGCATATATCCCAGTAATCTTAGTAAAATCATTTTTAAATGTTTAGGTTTAAGATCAAAGCAGCTCTGTAGTTTTTAAAACATAAAAAGCAGTACAATAACAATGATAATTGAGAGACGAACAGATAAACATCCACAAAAAGCCAGATGTATTATATTTAATACATAACAGAATTAAAAATAACAAATCGTAACAATAATAGTATTAATAATAATAATGTGTTGACAATCAAGTAAATCAAAGTTCATCTTAAATATTGCTAATAATATATTATTTTAGATTTGCTTTTACAGTTTAATTACAACAACAGAAAGCATGTATGAGATTTTTTTTGCTAAAGCTTTACAAATTTAAAATCTTACAAATTTCCATATCAAATATAATCAAATAGACTACAATTACAAGCAGGGAGTGTTATTGTTTTGAAACTCATGATTTATGTAACAATTGTTCCATATTTATTTCCAGACCCAGAGAGCTGTTTGGATTTTTAATTTAATTGGCAATGATTTTTTTACTGTGATGAAGATCTCTTTAAACAGTTTAGACTCAAAACCATCATTACTATCTGGACCCACATTTGTTTGGTTTCTTTAATGTCAGGGCTAAAGGTACTTTTACATTTTATAGTGCTTTAGTTGCTTATAAGATCTCAGTGTTCCTGTTTGCCTGAAAGACCTTTTTAAAAAGGATATTAATTCCACTTTTTACATGACAAAAGATCAGGACATTGCCAAGAATGTTCAATCTTAATATTTGCATATGCATGTGCTTTGCACGTGAATAAAATGCTATCTTAGCATCAACTTATTGCCAGTAACGAAAAGTCTATTAAAATTTAAAAGAACTTGTTTTATTAAATAAAACCCATACGATAAAGAGCAAGTTAAATAAGTTGCATACAGTACAAAAGCTATATATATATATATATAACACAACTACATTATAAATATACATCACAGACACTTTGTAGAATTACAGTGATCCATGAAAAAATAGTGCCCTCGTTTTTGCTTCCTTGTATAGACTTATATACACAGCTTTTATATAAACAAAATATAAAATATCCAATACATCACATCTCATCTAAAAAAACATATGTACAAAGCTCATGTTAGTTCAGGACTAATTTCTGACATAACTACTGAACTTGGTAGGGAGATTGTCCACTGGGTAAACGGTTGGCCCCGTTTTCATTGTCGGGGGTCCATTTAAAAGAATCCAGTTGCATTGCTGTGTTAGCTCGACTAAAAAGATCTTGAGTAACACTTTGGCAAATTCTTTGCCCACACACATCCTGGAACCGCCTCCGAAGGGGATGTAGTTAAACCTGGAGCCATCCTCCAGGCCTTTGCTCATGAACCTCTCTGGTTGGAACTCATCTTTGTTAGGAAACACCTCAGCAACGTCATGCGTGTCACAAATGCTGTAGATGACGTTCCATCCTTTAGGTATCTGGTAACCCTGAAGGAAAATGAAAGATAATTTGGTGTTAAAGAATGTTTTTGGGTGAAATCCACCAAGGGGGAATGGTCTACAATTTTATCGATCAGGCCTTAACGTTTAACTTACATTCAGTTCAAAGGTTTTGAGTGCCACTCTGAAGCCTCCAGGTACAGGAGGGTTGATTCTGAGAGTTTCTTTAATCACACATCCAGTGTACTTCAGTTGTTCCAACAGCTCCATACTTAAGGTCTTTCCGGGTGAATACATGCCCAATTCAACCTGAGAATAAAAATTGGTCCATTAGCCCACAACACTAGTTTAAATGTTCCATCCAATTGAGAAGAACTGGATCATACCTTTTCCTGAACCTCCTCTCTGACTTTCTGCACCACTTCTGAATTCAGACCCAAGAACATCACTAGTGAGGTTGCAGTGCTGGCGGTGGTCTCGTGTCCTCCAAACAGAAGCTCAGTAGCAGCTTCTTTCATTGCCTGAGGGAAGCATAGACTTTATTATTGATGTTCCTTGACTGGATGTACTTCTTAACATCTGAGAAGTCTAATGAGAAATAGTTACCTGCAAACTGAAGGGCTCATCACTTCTCCTGCTGTTCTCAATCAACAGCTGAAGAGCATCTTTGTGTTTTTGCTCGTTTTCGTTGTCATCGTCTTGGATTTTCTTCCTGATGTTCTCCTCGATTTTGGAATGAATGAAATTGCGCGCTCTGAGACCCTGTCGAACAAATTACAGGTCGTTATTTTCTCAAGTTTTTCCACATACCGTAAACGCATCTGCAGACAGTTCTAGAGTAACTTACCCTGTACAAGCCACTGAAGGGAACATCAATAGGCAGAGAGAAGAGGTTTTTGATCATTTCCTCAAAAGCTTCCACCAGTTCCTGCTCATCTGTCTTGATTTGCTCAGGCTCAAAACCGAGAAGGATTCTCATGGCTATACGAAACATGAGTCGCTTCATCTCTGGGTAAACCAGCACATCTCTTTGCAGCCAGTCTTGTATGGCGCTCTTCACCTCCTCCTGGATAACTGGAATGTAGTGCTCAAGAGCATCTCTTGAGAACGCTCTCATAATGGCCTAAGCAGAACAGAAGAAAAAAAAATGATAAGTGCATCTTCTCAAAAAAAAATTCATTTAAATGCACAGAATAAAGTTTACTGGGCAGTTAAGATTGGCATTGTAAACACGAGAAGATACTTGATACTAGATATCTGAGGTTCATGCAACTTCTAAGCTAACTTTTGAAGATAACCAAGGAACATCTCAAGTGCCTTAAAACCTTTTAAATGTAATGTATTAGCTGGAGGAACCATGCACTGACAAACTGGCAAGGTTTAAAACTTGCACAGGTTCCTCAAAGAACATTGTTATAAAACTGCAAGAATAACTACATTTTACCACAACAACAGAAATTGCATCCTTACCTTTTTCTTGTTTTTGTGTTGAGTGCCATGAACATTGGAGAGCGTATCAGATCCCAGTATAGTTCTCACTGATGCTGGCCATTGAACAGAAACCAGCTTGTGCTCTCCCAACAGAATCTGCCTCACGTTATCAGCTCCCATCACCCTGACAGTCGGGTTACCAAAGAGGTGAGTTTTGTAGATGCATCCGTATTTCTGGCGTTTCATCCGGAGAAACTTCCTTCTCTGTGTGTAAAGACAACGCGTTATTGGCAAAAAAGATTGCAAACGCACATTTGACTCCGCGTGCATCTCTTATTAACACAACAAAACATTAGAGCGCATCGCATTTAGCTAAGCACATTCAGCTGAACTTGTACAAATGGCAATAAAAGCGCACGCGTACCTGGAGGATCAGCTGGAGCGTTTCTCCAATGAAGGGTAAGCCCATGGTACCTGGCGGCAGGGGACGTCCACAGTTCGGATCGACCCGGCGAATCAATAACATCTCCCACAACTTAACCGCTGCGAGAAAGAGCAACACGGGCAGCACGATGGTGCAGAGAAAGGTGACTATGAGCGTGTACAGCCCCATGACGAAGCGCGCAAAGATCGCAAAAGAATTTCTGGAGAGGGGACGCGTCTTTACGCACAGACTGAGGGCGTCCTCGCTTGTGCGCCCTTATATATCCATTGCGCGCAGGTCTCCTCCTGTTACCTTCCTCAGATAAATTAGTTCACACAAAGTTCATCTTTAATTGTGGTGTCATCTCGCCCCGCCCACAGGGCAGAAGCTGCTCCAAACTCTGAACCATTTGTTATAGGCGCATTTTAATACCACCTCCTGTAGAAGGCAGACAATCCAGAGATTTCACTTTGAAAAGGTGTTAATTCCCCCGACACAAAAGGGAGCATTCGAGGCTCTTTTGTTGCCAATATTCCCGTCGTTTACACTCATTACTCTGGGCTTGTGGAGCCATCAGAAATGCCGTAGAGGATTTAATTGAGGAGCTTAACTGTGAAGCTCTACTTTTACATTTTAAATCCCTTAAATGTCCCTCTTTTTTTGTCCTTCTTTGGCGTGGGGGTCCTTAAAAGCCCATTACAGAGTTTAGAAAGCTTCTCTACACGTGTACAGTTATGCATATTAAATGGTAAATGGACAAATAATTTGTAATATAAAAAAAAATTAAGTAGAATATTTCTTATTTATAATAGTTACATTTGGATTGTGCTGTTTCTATTTATATAGACACCTATATTATTTGCTTTTGAGTTGATAAGAGTTGTTATGATCGAATGATTGAATTTACAATATTAATAAACATTACTATATAATAGTGAAAATCTGGGAACGCTACAGTATGTCCAACTAATAAGTTAGGACAGTTGTCAGGATCTGATCTCACATTAGACTTTTACTTGGAACCGTGCCATAGCTGTTATGCCCTGTTTTCATGTGGAGCAGAGTGTGCAGTAATATCATAAATATGATCATTGTCTCACTGCGAGTTCAAACCCGGGTCAGCTTAAAAGTGACGGAGCAGAGCAAGGTTACCGGTACATGAAGAGCAAACACCCATGGTCTGAATTGCTGTTTTTACGACAGCCATAATGTGGAAAAAAACAAGCTGGGAAGTCAGTCAGTTAAAGAGACAGGATGGCTCCAATTTTTTCCCTCTCTTCATTCTTTGATGTGTGTCTGCCCTGCATTTCACCTTTCATCCTGTGTGATGGGAAGGGGAAAACTCACGCGTGACATATCTATGTTTGAGGGTATTTTAGGCATGTGTCTATGTAAGCAATGCGTTCATATGTTAACCCATTACACGACCATTGCCATATTTATTCTTCGACATGACCCGACTGTGCCAAATGCCCCAAGTGAACCTTCAAACTTGGCCTTATTTGTCAATTTGTGCAATCATGAGATTTGTTTTCCCTCGTCAGAGTCATAGCAGTGTGTGAAATGCTTTGATGAACCTAATAAACTCTTTCAGCCTGAGCCAAAAGCAATGCAACCTGAAGTTCAAGGATATTTCACAAAATATAGCTTGTATAAATGCTTCCTATTTATAACTCTCAAATAGTGTTTTATTACTGGTATGTGTTTTCTTTTTTCCTGATTAAATTCAAAAGGTAAATTGTGAGATTATCCAGTGTAGTGTTGTATTATAAATCACTTGCATCATTTGAGACCAAACTTTTTTGTTAAGTTGATTATATATTTTACAAAAAGAATTATCAACTGTAAATTAAAATCTTTTTATATCAAGCTGTTAAAAGCCCCCTGAAAGAAGAGATACAGGCAATGCAATCATGAATGGAATCATAAAACATATCAATACGCATGCAATATACATGCAATTTTTTTAAGTAATAATGCAATAAAGTCTCATAGAAAACATGAACACAGTATATTTTGCAACTTTCTGTTACAACTTTGTAATATTAATAAATGTGATGTGTGTGTGTGTGTGTGTGTGTGTGTGTGTGTGTGTGTGTGTGTGTGAGAAACCTGATGATTTAGCTGGGCTGGGAATGCCTATGTGGGATTAAAACGAACAGTCCTTAAAATAAAACTGAACAACTAACTGAATTGAATGTCTATTGTTCTATTCTTTGTCGTTGCAGTCTAAATATTCCCGTTCACTTTGCACTAATTATTTTCACCACAAAATTGAGCCAAATCGTGCAGTAAGAGCTTACTAAAAATACTCAGAAGGGAGTTCGCTAAACGCAATGCATCCACGCGCTCCGCTATTTAGTTCTCACTTCGTTGTTTATTTGGAGATTTTGGGGACTAATATTCTGAGTCATCGCTGACCATACAAGGCACGTATGAGCTGTAATATCCAGCGCTGTGTTTGTGTTGGTCTCAGCGCTCGTTCCCGGGTGCTGGTGACCTGCTGGTGACCCCGCAGCGCGGACCCTGACATCTCTGTGAACTCTGGGCGCAAAGCTCGCCAAGTTCACTGTCCATCAAATAACGAGATACGCAGCCTGAGCAGCAGTAATTATCCATCCACTGCGCTGTCCATCACAAAAATCAAATCAAGGGCATCATTAAAGCCACTTACAGTAATGTTCTAATTGGGTCAAGAGATAAACAGCCTTTCACTGGTGCGCGCGAGAGAGTTTTAATGGGAGCCTTGGATGTAGATCGCCGCTTTTATCACAGTTTCATCCCAATCATTTACCTATATTTAGATATGCAAGGAAGAAGCTGTTTTAAAAATGGCCGTGAAAAGCTTTATAATGATTTAAAGAAGGGTTCGACTTTTTAAATTAATTTGTCAGCGGTACGCGCAACCCAAATTGTGTTTTGTTGCGGTTTGTTTTACGCCAACCATTTGAGAGACATTAAACATGTATGTTTAAATGTTTAATAAAGAGACAAGAACGCAGTTCAGAACGGAACAGAAGCGCTCGAGCAGCGTATTGTGATTGTTACCTCCTCCGGCGAACGTGACTCGTTAGCAAGCCTCTATTTAGTGCGCCCTTACTAGTAATCAAACTTTTTATGTTTGGAAACGTACATATAATTATACGGGAAAAGTACTTGAGGATTTAAGTCCCCCCATCCCCACATAATTCGCGCCTATGATGAAAAGGAATAGTTTTCAATTACCACGTATAAAAATGTCTGCGCCCTCTGGGTAAATGACTTTATATACCCTGTGATCATATAAAAATATTCATCTCCAGCAGCTATTTCAGATATAACGCGCGCATCTTTACCTTGCATGACGTGTACACGCAGCCTGCCAGAGCTGTTGTTGTTTACTCGCATAAAATGACTCGCATTAGTGACACGTGGCACAGCTATAGGTAGTGAATTTGTCTTTGATTTATGAGTTTACATGACATATAGACCCGCGAACGCAGTTTGAACCGTGAGCACCACAGGAGGGGGTCACGAGAGCACAGCCAAACAGTTCACTAAAGGGTCAGACTGAAGACTGACTTTAAGCCTCTGGAGCCTCATTGCGTCTTTTATTTGCATTTAAAAATACTGCTGCTATTAAAAGCTCTTTCCTTGCCAAACTAAACAAAACGATTAGATAGCGGTATATATGTAAAGTGTTTCTGTGTCACTGGGTTTGCAGTAGGTTTTGATCTCTCCTTCCGTGTTTAAAAAGGATAAGTTACCTATTTTAATAAAATACTGACTTATTTAATGTTCTAATTAGCTACTGGTTCTTTTACATTACATGCACTTATATTAATTTAGCTTATACTTCTCTTCTGAAGACATTCTGAAGTTGAGTTTAGTCACAAGCTTAAACGACAGGCTAAAATTCAATTGATATATTGTTATTTTCTAATATTAGTGGAATATTTATAGGAAAGCAGTTTGTTGAAGGATTGTTTTTTATAGGCGAATATTTTAAAAAATGTAAATGTAGAGAATTTTAACAATCATATGTTAAGATAAATAACAAAAACAGTAACCTGTATCATTTTATCTGTATTCATAGCATGTTTTGAATATGCACTCTGGGTAAAAAACGACAGGTACTGCATCTTTGGGATTGTCTTGGTAACAAGTTTCCAGTCTGAGCTGGTGAGCAGTTCAACATCAAGACTGTTCATGATGATCTTGGCCACTCCTCATTTCATTCCCAAAAAGGGATGTTAGTGAAACATGCTGGTTTGCTCTTCTTACCTCGGTTAGGATCCAATGCTAGTCTCATGCATTTCATTGATGCTGTATGAAACTCTCTATCCCTTTGGAATCAGGATCAAAAAAGACTATTGTATTTATTTATGCTGTAATGAAATTTAAATTTGATGGAATTTCATTCTGAACTCCACTCAGATATTTCTGTATTCACCAGATCTTGCACATTTGGAACACTCTTAAAAGTAAAGGTTCTACAACAAATTTTTTATGCAAAATATACATAAATATTTTTTTTTTATTTCTTTGATTTAGTGTATTTTTAAGCAATCTTTAATTGGCTGTTATGAATTGTCTGCTTCAGTATGTTGTAGCATTCTAACTTAGAGCAAAAAAAAAAAGATTATAAAACTGTATATGACACATTTATTGCATTAATTTTTATTGTGCATAAAACAAAACAAAAAAATTTATTGTTAAAAAACAAAGTTGTCTGTTCTTGCAAATAAGCTATATAAATATTTATATAGCAACATAAAAGCTACTCACCAAGAAGCAAATGCAAATGATGAAGAGTTTCATATCACAAAAAGAAACCTAGTTTTATTTTTAGAAATCTGTATCTATAGAACGCAGAAGTGTTTGAAGTTGTTAGTGTCCCGAGTGCAGAGTCCATCAAGATTGTCCACATTAAGTGACAGACTGGACCTAGCAGATTGTTCACGAATATATCCTTCTAAAGCATGTGCCAACTGGAATACTTAGGAAGTGATGTTAAGAAATATCAGCTATCATCTGTTCAGAAAAAGCATGAATTTAAATGCAGTGAAACAATTACATTGAATGTTTAACAATAAACATTAATATTTAATATAAAATAAAATTAAATATTTTATTAAACTCAAAAACAGAATAATATAATAGCCATATTTTATTATATTATAATGTGTCTATGTAAGCAACATAAATACACATTCAAATATGTATATTTTTTCCAAAAAAATAATAAAAAAATCTGTATATAGAGATATTAGAAGCAAAAAAAAAAAAAAAACAGTAGTCAAAATGTATTTTTTTTGTGGTGAAATTTTATTAAAGCACACAAATAAAAATGGGTGGACCTTGGAAACAAATGAAGTCACTAATGCCAGATTTTGGATTTTGTTATTCTGTTTGCCTCGCTGAAATGTTGAATATCTGGATGACACTTTACAGTAACCTTCATTATTAATTTGAACAAATTCCATAATCAAAACAGAACATAAGTTAATGTACATTCAAAGACCAATAATATCTGGATGTAAAGGATCTACTGATTTGTTTACCATGTCTTTAGAGTTATTTTAAAGTGAAATCAATATTAGTGTTGTTACAACCATGAGACAACAGAAAACTGAAATATGGAAACACCCTCAGATGACAAATGTTTTATCTTTACATTCCATTTTTTCCCCAATTTTTAATAAAATATTATGGTATATACAGTGGTACTTTAAATACATAAGCATACAGTTGCTTGTTAAAAGGCAAACTTAAATAATTTTCAGTGCAAAATGCCTGCTTAAAATAAACTTCAAGAAACAAAATAAAACCATGTGGATAAAGATACTAATCTGGAATTTGTCGATTTCTAGCTGGACCAATTATTGCTTATTTATTGTCAACTAAAAAAACAAGATTCTAAAGCATCTGAACCCAAAGCTTTCATTTCACCCTGAGAAAAAAATTAAATTAGAATATAATTCTGTGGTGCATTTGTACATCGTTCAGTGAAATGCGGCTGACAATTTTAGATTCTTTTCAATGGAGAAATGCTGTTTGTGCACACGAGTCAGTCTGCAAACGTAAAAGAAAAGATGATGCATTCTCATGCAGATGTTTAGCATTTATAAGTTACCTAATTTGAGTCAACTCAAGGCAGACCGATGGGAAGCATGATTCCATAGCAGTGTTAAATATATTTCAAAATATTTACAATAAAAACTTCATCAATGTTACACCAGGGAGAATTTCATACAGGTTGCAATATGACCATCAGCATCACCAGTCACACACACACCGCCGCTCTCTCTCAAGTGTAGTGTTAGGAGTCATTGCACTTTCACAACGTACAAAACATAATTCTCAACCTTTAAAAATACATTACAAAAAATTACTGCATAACTTCTCTTTTTTCTCTTCGTTGTTTGCGCTATATTTACATTATTAACCTACAGTGGTGGATATTTTGGCAGAAGACATGGAGGATGCAGTCAAAATATACCACAGTACTTTGAGAGTAGTTTGCTTACAGCGAGTTATTCGATTTTGAGGGAAAAAAAAGGGCCAAAGCAAGAAGAATAACATAGCTTGTAAGTTACATTGTCAAACCCAGCCCAGTGTTTGGAGTTCATGTGGACGCCTCTAGGAATGCTGGGACATCCCGTTCACCAGACTTCTCAGCTGCTTCACCACTGTCTCGATCAATTTCTGCCGGTCACGATCGTTCTTCCTGAACTGGGAGAAAATGTTGTTCTTTTTGCTTGTGTCCTTCATTCTGGAAAAGCAAAATGAGGGGATAACATTAAAGTTGATTATATGATAAAAATAAATAAATATCACAGACCAGAAAATATTTTCCACAATTTAGCGACAAAATAAGACAATTATGTCAATTATTTAGTGACAAAAAATGTTTAACAAATTAAAACAGTAAAATTAAAAAAACAAAACAAAAAAAAACACTGATATACTATTAGTTTTTATTCATATTTTGAATCCATCTTTTTTTTAATAGTATATTTTTCAAATATTAATATAGTTTCCATTAAGTTTTAGTTTATTTAGTACTTCAACTAAACAAAATCTAAACAACAAATTTGCCTTGGCAAGGTTTTTTTTTTATATTTCATTTAATCTTTTATTTAACTGAATTTTAATTGTCATTTTTAACGATTTTCATTAATATTTATCTTTTTTTTTGGACCACAAATATATTTTGCAACTCTTTTAGCTAGTGGTATATAAAATAACTAGTTCAAAAACTAACTTTATATATATATATATATATATATATAAAGAATATAAATTATATGAATTTGAATGCTTGAATCTGATTGGCTGACGAACGTTCTGAGGTGTGCAATTATTTTCAAGGAAACGCACGGCGAACGTA
>JAUCNO010000082.1:9508351-9518539 GCA_032353835.1 Enteromius viviparus | reverse complement strand
ATCACTGTGGCTGAGCTCCAGAGATGCAGTCGGGAGATGGGAGAAAGTTGTAGAAAGTCAACCATCACTGCAGCCCTTCACCAGTCGGGGCTTTATGAAAAAGTGGTCCGACGGAAGCATCTCCTCAGTGCAAGACACATGAAAGCCTGCATGGAGTTTTCTAAAAACACCTGAAAGACTCAAAGATGTCTGATGAGACCAAGAAATAACTTTTTGGCCCTAATTCTAAGTGTGGAGAAAACCAGGCACTGCACATCACCTGTCCAATGCAGTCCCAACAGTGAAGCATGGTGGTGGCAGCATCATACTGTAGGGGTGTTTTTCAGCTGCAGGGACAGGACGACTGGTTGCAATTGAGGGGAAAGATGAATGTGGCCAAGTACAGGGATATCCTAGACCAAAACCTTCTCCAGAGTGCTCAGGACCTTAGACTGGGCCGAAGGTTTACATTCCAACAAGACAATGACCCTAAGCACACAGCTAAAATAATGAAAGGAGTGGCTTCACAACAACTCTGTAACTATATTTGAACGGCCCACCAAAGCCCTGACTTAAACCCAACTGAGCATCTCTGGAGGGACCTAAAAATAGCTGTCCACCAACGTTTACCATCCAACCTGACAGAACTGGAGAAAATCTGCAAGGAGGAATGGCAGAGGACCCCCAAATCCAGGTGTGAAAAACCTTTTGCATTTTCCCCAAAAAAAGACTCATGGCTGTATTCGATCAAAAGGGTGCTTCTACTAAATGCTGAGCAAAGGGTCTGAATACATAGGACCATGTGATATTTCAGTGTTTCCTTTTTAATAAATCTACAAAAATGTCAACAATTCTGTGTTTTTCTGTCAATATGGGGTGCTGTGTACACATTACAGGAAAAGAATGAACTTAAATTATTTTAGCAAAGGTCTGCAACATAACAAAGAGTGAAACAAAGACTGAATATTTTCGTACCCACTGTATATATATATGTATATATATATATATATATATATATAGTTTTATTTTAAAACAGAAGACAAGTCAATTTTCTGTTTACATAAATGTTGTTGATTTAGCTTGACTTACTGAACTCAGAATGAACTCATGAGTTTTCTGTGTTTATGGTTGATGAGCAATGTTGCAACTATGTGGTCACAGGTGGTTTTTATCAGCACTGAATAACTACAGTACTACCACAACAAACACAAAAGTTCAGAAAGTTAACAGCTTGTGTTCCTGTGATCTTTACACCTAATTCATTTATTAAACTTGTTTTAACAAGTGTAGTGGCCCAAGTCTTGGAAGTATGCCACAATCAATTCATAGGAAAGCTTTTTTTTTTTTTGCCATTTATATCCAAACTTACAGGATACATTAGTGGTCAAAATGTTAAAGATTATAATAACTAAGATTTTATTAATGTTAATTTAAAGTTGCATTTATTTAATGAAAAATACATTAAAATGAACATTGTGAAATATTAAAAATAACTGGATTCTATTAGAATACATTTTAAAATGTAATTTATTCTACAGTCCTCAGCATTAAAAGGTCCTTCAGAAATCATTCCAATATGATAATTTCGTGCTCAATTAATATTTTTTATTCAGTTTGGTTCTATTTTAGTTTGGCACTAAAATATCAAACTTGCACACCTGGGTTTTTCCATATTCAATGTACTCGTTTACTTGTTAACTTGTACCGCGGTAGCCGGTGCCTCTGAATGCTCCCTGACCTCACTGCTCTGAAGTGCGCGTGCATCCATGTGGAAGGCCAAAGAGGCGCCCTTCCCAGCGAGTGCTACATGTGAACTGCGAAAGAATCCCTGTCTGATTAGACCATGTCCCAGCCTAGTCATTAGCGTGCAGTGGCGACACACAGATTAATGAAAAGAACACGTTGCACTAATTGCCTCTATTTGGAGGAGGCCTGTCATGGGCCTGCTGGTACAGGGCTGTGCTGTGAAGAAGGGCACACACAAGGTCAATTGTCTTTGCGTTTGAATAGTTTATTTATTCATGATGTGTTATGACTGACTAAGTAGACATTAACGGACAAAGAAGGGTCATTATTTTCAAATTCAACGTGACCTTAAACCGATCCCTTCATTCTAGAAGATGACCGAACACTTCTTTAGAAAAGAGGATCAAGTGCATTTTTAGAGAAATTATTTCCAAGATTTATTTTAGAGTGTGCACTCATACATATGTTTAAACTAATACATTTTTTCTTTTTACAGTTTTCCATTTTATGCATATATTAAAAGTAATGCTTAATAATACAAATGTCTATTTAGTTTATTAAAGAATTAAATTTTTAAGTTACAAATTATATCATTGCATGATTTTTTTACTCTAAAACTTCATTTTGACCCTTTTTACAGCAAATGTTCCCAATGTGGTGTTGTTGACTACACTGATCAATTATTATCATACTGCAGATTTTACGGTATGTAGATATACATGAAGAGAATATTTTATCTCTAATTTATGGAAAAGTTAAATTAAAATTTATTTAAAATGAACCTTTATCATAAAAACACATAGACACCCTTTAGAATAAATATGCTTTCAAATATGAGTGTAGCTCATTTTTTTTAAACAATTTCTTTTTTACATTTTAAGTGTTTTATATTAACTCTTTATTAATAAAAAAATTAAATTAATTAAATTAATTACAAATTGTATTAATTGCTGAAATAAAACACTAAAATAATACTTTCATACTATATTTGGACCACAAAATACAATCCTTCAATCTACAATGCAACTTAAAAGCTTGTATAATAATTAGTTTAATGTCACAAGGTGAATAAACAGTACCTGTTCTGTTCAACACCTTTCATTGAACTTGTGAGCTAAGAGATTCCAAACTATTTTGTTACCACCGATTTGCAATAAAGATAAAAACTCACAGTTACCTTTTCGACTCAAGCTGCTCCTTTAATTTGCTGTACATTTCCAAGACTGCAGAAACATAAACAAAAGTCAGCGTGATTTCAAGTAAAGAAGACCGAAACATTAACATTTTCTTTATTCGGTGAACTGTAACCACTTCCTAAATACCATTTCTTTTCAACAGAAACAAACCAAAGAAGCCACAACCTAACTGCATTTATCTACCGAATCATCCAAAGGGTTTCTTGATTAAACCACTGTAAAAACAAAACATTTGTTTCGTATTAAGTCAGGGAGACAGTAACATATAAACACATGAGGACCTGGACTCATTACTGTAACGGGAAACCTGGGAACATTGGCGTTTACGGTATCTGGATGATAAAATTCAGAGTTTATAGGTCACATGGTGATATTTTTGGGCGAATACGGCGTCTCACCGGGAATGCAGAGCTGCAGCTTCTCTACTGTAGTAGCCATGTTCCTCTGTTGAATTCGGCAGCGGATGACCTCCTCCGTTTGGGCCGTCACCTTACATAAGGGAAGGTCAAAGAGTGTGAAGCCCTCTCAATTAACGAGACAGTCCTCTCTGCGCTATTGTTGGATAATCGACATTCTTTCCTTCTAACGGCAGACATACAAAACAAAGCCAGACTGTGCCATACCTCCCGCCCGGCGTCTTGAAGTCTTCGATTGGTGTCGCTCACTTGGCCCTTAAAACATAATATCACTTTTGTTAGACAAATAAGCCCACGATTCCCTGTTGTAACTGCTCACCCTTGTAATCAGATCATGCTTCATGAGGAGTCAAGAACAAAGGCATGCAAATTCAAATTAAATGTGCAGCGGGAACTTGAACTTTTGGTCGGCGGGGAGCTTTTATGGCCGGTAATCGCTTCTGACAGCCCTCTCTAACAGATTCTGTGACAAACTTCTCAATTTTACTTGGGATTTTTGAACTTTGGTTGTTCCTCTGGCTCTGTCAAACAATTCAAATCAATGACCCAATTGACCACTGGTCCCTTGTTGGTAACTTCAATGAGCTCTATGTGCCATTCATTGTCTGGGGTAAAACGCGGAGAGCATTTTCTGGTAATTAAACATTACAATTTTTTTCTCTTTTTTTTGCGCTGGACACAAAAGCTGGGTGGCTGATTAACATCAAATGTGAAGACCTCCACACCACTGCGCCAGTATAGTGCCCCAGGTGCAGGGACCGCATGGCCGCAGACTTTCCCACATATTAAGTCTCATTAGGTCATCGTCATAAAGAACCGCTTTTCGAGTTTATTAAAAATCTAATTTATTCCCGAGCAAAGAGGACCCAGCGACCTCATTGATGCCGTATGTGCACTCTTGTTATCTGAATATGCTTTATATAATGTGGCTCTAATTACAAGGATTGCTGCGCCACTCCTGTGCCATTTGGTAACCATATTTCACTCTGGGAAGTGGAAAGGGAGCTAAAGTTAGCTTGCAATTCCAGCATGAGATCTGAACCATCGTGGAAAAAAACTCTACACCATGGGCATCTCTCCATTTCATGGGAGTGAGGGCTGGGCAGAAGAAACTAACAAAAAAAAGCATTGAAACTGCACAATTATGCAAATTTGATGCTACTTCAAACTTTTTCTTGGACAATGGTGCTTAACCCTTCTTAATAAAATTTCAAGGCAATATAACCGTCTGCAGTATGCTCGATTGCAGAAGAACATTTGACTTTTGACTGAGAAAAGTCCAGCGAACAAGCAAATTAGGAAAGCTAATCTTCTGGTGAACTGCTTTTTCGATCTTCGTTTAGGGAAGGGATGTCAAACTCGGCTCTTGGAGGGCCACTGTCCTGCAGAGTTAAAGGGTTATAGTTTATCCCAAAATGAAAATTATGTCATTAATTACTCACCCTCATGTCGCTCCAAAACCATACTTACGTTCATCTTCGAAACACTAATTAAGTTATTTTTGTTTTCTTTGCGCATTTTCCATACTGTTTTTCCGATGTATTTACTACGTTTCTGGATCAAGGATTACTTCAGTTGTCTCACATTTATTTTGGAGTAAATTAACCCTTTAAAGACTCCTGATCCAGCTAATCAAAGTGTTTTGGAGTGCTATGAACTTCCAGTAAGGTGTGTTGGAGTCAGGGCTAAACTTTGCGGGACAGTGGCAGAGTTTCACATAAGGGTAAGAAGTTGTTTGAAATATCAATACAACTATAGAATACAAGCTACGCCCAATGGGAGGTTTGTCAAATGTCACCTGACCTAACCAGAAAAAGTCTCACTAAAATCCATTTGTGGGAAAAGGTGTTTACAGCTATACGAAATGTTGGCCATTGCTATGGACTTTAAGGTAAACGGTTGTTATTATTGTTGCAATTATTTGTTTATTTTAATATCCAAATATAAATACTTTTTGATATCAATCTGCATATGTGATGAACATCGACCTCTATTTACACATAACCTTTACTCATCCAAAGCTAAAATGATTATTTAACAGAAAGTTACCGAAAATAAATTGCCTTCACTGTTGGGCTGAAAAAGAAGGCAACAGCTCTCTTGTAAACGTTATGTGTGTGAATCGGTGGGCAGGGCTTAACAGGTACCAATGTAGAAGCAGGTGTTGATCTTCTGTGGAGGTAGTTATTATCCACATTATAACATCTTTTTTCCTTTATATCACTTACACCAGGTGAAGGACCCATAAAGCACTTCACTTCACTAAAATGATTCCATTAAATTGATTCTATGGATCTTAATGAAAAGCTTTTCAACATGATTCATAATCATAGAAATTATCAATTTACTTTGGATATTTTGGATTGTGGGCAATATCTAGGCTTGGGCGGTAATACGGTATTTTGGTATACCGGTGTATCTAATTTTCTCCGGCTAATCAGTGACCAGCAGATTTTACGCGTCACGTTTTGGTAACGGTACGGCTCACTTGTAACCTCGACTGAGGTGGTACTAAAAAAAGGACCAGGTACTGTTCCCAGTGGAAAACCCCGCAAAAGTGTTTTATTTTCACCGCTTCTTTCCGCTACTCTATTGTTTGTTTCACTGGCTTCCCTTTTGAATATAAATTAAAAAGAAACGGAAAATAAACAAACATGTTTAGTTTTATTTGAGTTTAATTAAATAGAATAATAAACATGGACACGAACAAGGAGCTTTTCGGAACATAGAAATACAGTTAGAAATAGCAATGAAACAAAATAATAATAAACGTTGATTTCTGAAGTGCTCAAACAGAAAAGCATTTGGCCTAATATTGCTACAGAATGTGAGTGAGCTTTTTTTACGAGCTTATATCTGTGTCCTGCTCTTCAGGTCATGCTCATTTTAGTCGTTCTTGTTGCTTTTGTGCAGTAGATAAATAACAGAACATTTGTTTTTATTAAATAAATTTTTGCAGAAGTCCCGCAAATAATTATATTCTCCCGCAAACAGCACTAACACGATGACCTTGCCGCCCGCATTCACCCATCAAATCATGCCCCGCGCTGCGCTTGACCAGGTCACTTGGTGCGCGCTAGAGAGCAGCATTCCTGCGGGACCCGACGCACCAAGTGACCTGGTCACGAAAGGGAACACAGCTTCTGCAGTTTGGCAGTATTTCGCGTTTAGACCGAATGAGGAGGGAGAGGTGGTAAATACGGACGACCCAATTTGCCTGTCTCTGTGTGAAAACTGTTCTAGATGTTTATGTTAATTTAATTCTGTTTGACTGTTGTATTTGCATTTTTATGTAAACTGCTATTTGTTGCTAATAAAAGTTGTTAATATTATGTGCATGTTATTTTGTTATTGTTTCAGTATTAGTGTTTGGTATTCAGTTCCTGAACGGTTTAGGCACAAGCCAACAGTTTGTTGACGCTGTCTAAGTCTTACATCATATTCCTTTTATTATTAAATACCGTAATACTATATATCGGGGTAAAATAGGGAGGCAGTATGACAGCATCAAAATTTGGATACCACCCAAGCCTATTATTATGTAACTCGCTTTACTTGTAATGCGTTACCCCCAACACTGCTCACAACATCATCTTAATTACAAATGTATCAAAGTAGCCTAAATGCATTTCATAAGTAATATGATTGAAATCCAAGCATTTTAACAAACAGCCACAACCTGATGTACTGTTGCTGGTCCATTAGTCCTAAACACTGGGACAAAACATGGTCCTTTTATTTCCTGAAAGCATCTGTCATAGTCGTGCCGCTGATGTGGGTGTTTAATGTTGCAAATGCATCTCTCTCATTGCTCAGTGAGCTTGTGTTCTCCATTAACATTACGGCTGACATGATTTAGTTAAGATTAAAGCCCATGGTGAAAGTCTGGACATTTCCAACCATTACACTAGCAGAGATGACAACAAAAATATTTGGTTTGACCATGTCTGTTCCCAACCAATAGAATTTGGAAATAAATGTACTGTACCTTCTAATCACATTGCCTTTTTTTTGGTCTTCCAGTGCAAATGTCTGAAGATTCTTAAAGATGCAAAAGAATAATTTTCGGTTTATGAAGGAATTTGCTAAATAAAATGGATAACTGAGGAAGATTTATATTTGCAATGCATGCAACATTCAATAAAATGCATAGAATTTTGTCTGTTGCTGCACAATTAACTCTCTGGTTGTGTTCGAATTCCTGTCACACTTCTGGTTTTTCTACAAAGTCTCTTATTATGCAGACTACAGAAGGAAGTTTGAACATGTGTGTGTGTGTGTTTGTGTTTGTGTGAGAGAGAGAAAGACCGTTATAATATCAGATACACAAAAGCATATTGTACAGTATGTGGTTCAGAGGTGAATGAAATAGGTGTAATACTCCCAATAGTTTGTATGCATGCGCACGTGTGTGCACGTGTTTATGAGGACACAAATTTGTATAATGACATAGGTATTACAATATGAAGGTGATTTATGAGGACATTTTCAGGGTCCCCGTAATTCAAAAGGCTTCAAAAACACACTAAATGGTTATTTTTTTTTTCAAAATCTAAAAACGCACAGTTCCCTGTAAGGGGTAGGTTTAGGTGAAGGGTTAGTGTAGGGCAATACCACATACAGTTTGTTCGGTATAAAAACCATTACATCTATGGAGAGTCCTCATAAATCACAAAAAACAACGTGTGTGTGAGAAATAGTGTGAGTATACATGCATCCACACACTCTTTATGTTTGCACGCACAACATTCTCCTGAACACTACTTCATACTTCTCTATTCACTTCAACGGTCGGCCATTTTTGTGTGACTTTAAAGCATTTAAAAGCAAACTTTCTGTTTAAACATGAAAGCACACTAGTGAGCAAAACAGTGCAAATTATTATATTGTGAAAAGTATTTCCTCAAAACAAGGTCCCTGCTGTTGACAAAAATAGTTAATCTAATATTTGACGATAATCTACAGTAGCATTAGAGATTTATAAGCAATTGTTTGGAGTCTGGTCTTTTTTTTTTAACCACAAGTGTAAAATAAAACTCACAAAAAAGAAAGTAATGAATAAATACGCTGAAAAAATATATAAATAAATAAATACAAATTCTGAGAAGTATACCTTGTGTGAACAAAGTTAGTAAGTTTCAGTTTAATGCTGTAAAATAAACTAGTATTTTCCCGAAAAAGAAAATCTTTTCCGGGTTAATTTGACCTGAGCACAACTTTATGGTTATCCACTTATTAATATACCTGACACTTACATTAATAAAATTCCCATGTTTTATTTTAAAGCCATTTCTGCTCATATCTGCCAATCTGAAAGCAAATTACAGAAGGTCAACTCGCCACAGGCCGTCCAATTTAAAATCTGAGCAAACACTAAAATACATCACTGTCAGATTCCTCCCAATTTTTGTCAGAGTCCATCAGGTTGCTCCTACAGTAATTGCTGCCATCATTTCACTCAGTTCACTAAGGCAGGGAACGCTGTGAGAAAAGGGCAAATAAGCTGCAGGCTAAAGCGAACAGGCCTCTAATTGCCAGCCTGTGACAAGAGGACAAAAACAGAGCAAGGAATCTCCTCTTGATGCGAACTATCTGCTGGACAAACACAAGCTGGGACAGGAGTTATTAAACCTGATGCCACACAAAACTCCAGCTGTTTTCAGTTCAACAGGAAAATAGAAGAAAACGCATCTGACCTCTTTGAAAGTGCACTGAGGACATTTATTGTCATCAAACCGGTGCTTAAGATCATCATGTTTCTTAGCATCTGCACTGAAGAGCTCCTTGTATGGTTACTGTGACACAGCATATATTTCCCAGAGTAGAGCATAAGATTTCACCACTTGACTAAATAAACGTTTTGGGCAAAAATATACAAGTGGATTAATATAAATAAAGAGGTGCCCAGTTTAAAGTTCTTTGTGAAAGTACCAGTTGTGGACATTTATTAACTTTATATCAGTTTGACACACAAACCGTATTTTACTGTGTATTTACATTGCAAAAGTCTTGGCTTGCCATGCCACTCACTTGGACTGAATAAACTTGCACTGCCAGTGCAGCTGCAGAAGAGACCTACTTAAAACAGACTCTGCACCTGCTCAACCTCTCATCTCCATCAGTGGCTTATGGAGTTGTTTGTTATGGTTAGCTTATTTTTAGCTAAATATTTATATACATACTTTATATGTTATGATTACACCAATAACTGATTTAGGAGAGATGTCTGGACTAAATCAGCCTTCATTTTCAATGAATTATGTCAAATTTAATCCAGATACTCTACACCAGTAGACTCAAATATCCCTGCACTCATTTTTAAAGGTCAAATTTGGAAGCAACTCTCTGCCAAGAACAACAACGAATTTAAATGTTAGCAGAGACAGAATAAGGAGAAGACAGACCACTTGTGGATAGGGTTGTAACGGTATGAGATTTTCACGGTATAATAGTCGTCTCAGAAAATACCACCGTTTCACGGTATACGGTATCAAACTATCATCATTATTATTATTATAATCATCAGCTACAATGACCCTTAAATTAATAAAAGAAGATATGGTTTTTGGTTGAACATGGTTTATTGTAACAAACTTTTTTTTACCAAAAAAAATAAAAACATGTAAGGATAAGTCTAATGTTTGGGGAGAAAAATTAAATAAAGCTTTGCATCTCCCATTTGAACAAAATAAGGAATAAGACTTATTCTCCGCTGTATGGGAGGAGTCTAAGCAGTCAAGCTCAAAGACGTTTCATACACTGCAGCACGAGTGTGATCTGGTTTTATTTTTTTTCCAAAACCGGTAATAAGCAAATGTGCACGGTATGATAATCGTACATGTCAATATCAC
>JAUCNO010000082.1:9485136-9499606 GCA_032353835.1 Enteromius viviparus | reverse complement strand
GCGGTTATTATTTGAAAAGAACGAACCTGCAAATGTCTCAACCGACCAATCAGAATCAAGCATTCCAGAGAGCCGTGTAATAATAATCTTTAAAAGGGCTGTCAAAATTGAGAGCAAACAAAATGCGTCATGTTTTCGAAAGCCTCTGTTTTCACAGTCCACACTGTGACGCGAAAACAGCGTTTTCAAATTTATCCACTTTGGAGAGCGTTTTCAAAAAGCTCCGTCTGAGTGTGGACGGAAGGCCAAAACGGAGAGAAAAATATGTGTTTTCAAACGAAAATGTATTAGTGTGGACATGGCCTAAAAAGGGAAATTTTATCACACAGCACAATGCCACAGGTGACACAAGTTTTGAGGGAGTGTCCTATTGGCATGCTGACTGTAGGAATGTCCACCAGAGCTGTTGCCCATCAACTGATTGTTCATTTCCAACAGTCTCACAATTCATATGTATTAATATGAGGTGGAAAAATCATGCTAATTCATACAAATTCAAACAACCTCACTTGTCTAAACCCCAGTGATGGGTAGGTTTAGGGCCGGGGTTAGGTGTAGGTCATTCATGCAAATTTGTACAAATTAGCCACCTCATAAAATTCAAATTGCCATGAGACTGTCATTTCACTACCATAAACCATTCCCAAAGGTGTTTTAGAGAATTTGGCAGTACATCCAACCAGTCTCACAACCGCAGACTACGTGTAACCAAACCAGCCCAGGACCTCCACCAGCATCTTCACCTCCAAGACTACCTGAGACAATCTCCCGGAACAGCTGCTGCAACAATCTGTTTGCATGACCAAAGAATTTCTTCACAAACTGTAAGAAACCATCTCAAGGAAGCTCCTCTGCATGTTTGTTGTCCTCATCTAGGTCTTGACCTGACTGCAGTTTGTCTTCATAAGCAACTTGAGTAGGAAAGTGCTCACAATGGCATCTGGCATTGGAGAGGTGTTCTCTTCACGGATGAATCCTGGTGTTTACTGTGCAGGGCAGGACAGCATGTATGGCATTGTGTGAGGCAAATAGTGGTCACATCAGATACTGACTAGTTTTCAGGACTAGTTTTTAGTTTTATATTTTTGATCATGTCATTAAGATCATGTCTTAGTTGGCAAATTCGCGGTGACCGTCAGAGTGAGAGTCCCAACAGCTGATAAAAACACCACAGTAAGCATCCAGTACATCTATTAATGTCTCATAAAGTGAAAATTGCCAATTTGTAATAAACAAACCTGTCATTAAAACTCTATCCTACGTCCGCATTGCTTTCTGCAGTGAGAAAGTTGTCTCATCTGAATCAGGTGAGAAATATGCACAAGTGCTGTATACGAGTTCTAAACAAATATGTTGCTGTATTTTGATGTGAGAGGACAACAGTGGATGGACTTTTTCACTGGGTGAAGAAATACAAATACAGACAAAGTTTTGTTTCTTAGCTTTTCACTTCACAAGATGTTGGAGATTGGAGAGCAATGGCTGTAGGGTAAAATAAAGCTCCAGCAAATATTTGTTTTTGTGGGAACTATTCCTTTAGTGTTGATGTCCCCTTTTTTGCCCTTTAGCTGGTTGCTATATTCATTAATGACAGAAGAAATAAGGAGGGCTCAAAAGCCTTTTATGTTGTTTTTGAAGACTTCAAACAGAATCTTTCCTACAAACCACTTCATTCCATTAGATAGACAATTAAACTGATCGAATATAAAAAAAGAAGCTTTGAAGAGAACCCACTGGGTGGACTGACACATTAGATTAGACCCAGCAGCTGGACTGAAGAGATATAAGGTAAGAAGCCCATTTCTTGTTTTACAGATGAATAGCTTTAGATGTCCAGATGAGCGAGCGAGAGAGAGTAACTGCAGCCAAAGTCTGACGAAAAAGCAAACTATAATTTATTGACTACGCTCACAGGTTTCTCCTCCATCCTCAAATGCAAAGCAGCAATGAACACCCACACTGAATAACAATGAATCCGGTTATTGCATTTTGGATCCTTCATAGACCGTCTATGAACATGAACGGCCAAAAATATTCAATGACCTGTGTTCACTAGGTGGGAATTATTAAGCTGCAGTAATTGTTTTAATATAAGACTTTGAATTTCGCTTTTAAAGCCACATCAAAGGATATGTTTCGTCACAGACGTTCGGTTTGTTTTGAAGCCAGATTGAATTGCTGATGGCACAAGCTCTCTGAGGTTATTAACAGAGGCACTACATCCATTATGGCACTCATTTGTTTTCAATGACTGACAGGAGCCCATTTGTGCTAGACATTCAGTTTAAATAAATGTAATCAAAGGACACTCCTGAGATCTTTTAAAGCAAAATAGAGGCCTTAGCCACCCTATTTTCCCTGCCATAAACAGTAAAAAATGTAAATTATGATAATGCATTAGAGCTATTCAGTACGCTTGTGTGAGAAAAAAGCTGTAATATATTTGCAAAAATAGAGCTAGTTTTGCTGTGCTTCGAATGAGTTTTATCAAAAATGGGACAATACATTGTTAAACATTTATACATGTTCTATTACATCTATTATACACATCTATTATGTCATCAGTGTGTGCATAATTTTAGCTGGTGGAAACACTACTGATTAAATACTATGTTTATCTCAGTAAAATGAGTCAAATGTAGAGCATTGCAGCTTTTCAGGGTATAGTATTAGAAACTGAAGTGTTGATAATGTCAAATTTACAATAATCAGCACTCATTTGCAATGTATCTCTATGCTGATGTATTTCTAAGCAAATTATGCAGTCAATTTTCAGTTAATGAAGCGAAGCTGGCATAATTACAGCTTCTGAAATACAGCCAGCATGCTTGCACAGATCACAGAAAATCTTTTGCACTTGAGTACAATCTTTTGTCCGGATTAATGTGAAATTAATTTTATTGCACAGAAAATTGAGGTGATGCGTTTGTCAAAATTACAGCCAAGGTTGCTATTCATAGAGAGAGTGCACATCTGTGCTCAATCTTAATGACAACTAATTATCATCTGCATTAGTCACACTTGTAGCATAAGGAAATTACCTTGTATATTAATCTCCAACTGAGTCATTTTTCTTGAGTGACAGCAAACACTGGAACCAAAAGCATTATGTTTTTTTTATATAGCTCTAATTTTTCATTAAAATATAGCTTGGTTCACAGAAGGACTGTAAACATGGTGCGGCGATACAGTATAGCAGTAGGAATATTTATTATTTAGAGCTCTTCAGATTTCTGCCGAGGAGGAGATGGTTGGAATAACAGACCACCACACTTCAGGGCTAAAGCCTCTCAGCGGTACAATTAATCTCGACTTGAGGCACACGCTCTGGGTTTGTCCCCGTAAATCGGACCACACTTTCCACTCATATATGAACTGATTTCAGAACAAGTCTGGTATTCATTTATTTAACTGAAACTAATAACAAAAGAAAACAATGAAGTAGCCAAGATAAATATATGTATTTTTACATTAATACTTAATAACATTGATAGCTTTTTAAAACATTTATTAACAATATTACATTATGCATTGTGAGTCTAAGCCAACACTGGAAAAAAGGAGACATGGGTAGTTGACGTATTCATGTGTCCTATGGTGTGACAGAAAAATTTAAATAATAACAATAATATTAAAGATAAACTCTTTCATGCCTTTTTGAACTCTAAGAATGAAGATACATGTTATTGTCGTGTTATTAGTGTGTAAAGTATATATATTGTTTTACTGTCATATATCAAATAGAGCAGTTTCTATGCATCAACTACTTACCTGCCAAGTACTCTTCAAATTCAATGCTGGCAATAATTATAATGAAAAATGTCTTTATTATATATATATAAAAGGCAAATAATAAATAGAAGCACAATGCTATTGTTAAACTTTAAAAATATATATTTAGACTGAAAGTTACTCTATTAAGCAGCATATGATGTTTGATAATGAATTATCAATGAATTATCATCGCCCTATTAATATTTCCATCTGTGTCTGTACATTCTCTCTACAAGTCAAATACTCTCACACACGGTCGTTGAAGACACGCTTTTGCTTCTGGTCAGTTTGAAACCATTGTAGCTCTTTGTTTCCGACGCAAATCTCCTGGATGAGCCAGACGTGCGCACATGGATTTTAGACCCGGAATTTCTAATTGAAGATTTATTGGTCAGGCTCAGGACCGAGGACATCTTCTCTCTGTAGCTTTCTCTAAACCTTTTGGCCGATCTGTACAAGTTTCCAACAAAACAGTAGCAGAGGGGATTGAGGGACGAGTTGGTGAGACCCAGCCATTGCGCAAAGGGTCTGCTCTGGAGAATCCAATGATGCTCAACGTTGCTCAGCTCGTCGTTTCTGTCAGGAGAGTTGGGGATGTTGGAATCGATCCAGATGTCCACGGCGTAAAGCGGCAGCCAGGAGAAGGTGAAGAGCAGCACGAGCGCGAAGACCATTTTGGCGATCCTCTTGCGCGTTTTCAGGCGCGATGTCGAAGAGGATGTCAGAGCGAGCTGGTTGGGGTCTGATATTGATGCAGTGCCCCCTCTACTCAGTTTCCAACCGGTCAGGAAGCAAATTATTAGATTAAAGACCACAGGGAATCCATACAAGGCGCAGAAGAGTAAAAAGTTGTAACCCTGGCGCAGTTTGACTTTAGACCAGCTTTCCACGCACACGGTCACGGTGTGCAGCCCGTCTAGAAGGGAAAGAGTCTTAGTTGTGTTCATGAAAAATAACGGCAAACATAAAGCAGAAGACACGACCCACACCACAGCTATCATGCATATCATTCTTCTGGCCGTGAAGAAAGACCTGGCGTGCAGAGGACTGTGGACGCTGTAGTATCTGTTCAGACTGATCACGGCCAAACTCAGAACGCTTGCGGAGACTGACACCGCCTGAACGAACGGCACAGCCCGACACAGAAAGCCCCCAAACACCCAGGCGTTATACACCTGATGTCCTAAGTTCACCGGCATGCAGACGCACACCACCATCATGTCGCACACCGCCAGGTTGACCAGGAGTCTCCTGGTGGCTGAAGCTCCAGACAAGCGATTCCTCCGGCGCGTCAGGACCCACAGAGCCATGATATTCCCTACAAGTCCGGTGACAAAAGAGATCACATACATCACCATTAAAACTATAGTGTCCGGTTCATGACCTGCAAACAGAAAGTCGATGGAGAAAGGCGTCAAATCCCGCGTGGTCCAGTTTTTCTGGAGATGCTCCCAAACAGAAAAGTTGTTTGGGAAATAGCGTCCGAATGTGCTGGAAATGCTCGAGGTGTCCATGTTTCCTCTGTGTGCCATTTCATCTGACCATCCGCTTCTTGAGGATCTCCATAACGCCCCCACCCTCAGGAATATGATAAAAGAGCAATGATTCACTGAAGAAAAAACTCAAATATTCCATAACTTGTTAAATCTCATTTATGACGCGTGTAATATATATATATATATATATATTCAGTGAAGTTCATCAATAGATCTATCCATATGTCTCATAGCTCTATCTATAGAAATATCAATAGACGAGTGTGTGTGTGTGTGTGTGTGTGTGTGTATGAATACACACAGAATATTCAATATATAAATATTCATTCATAATGATCAATCATGATTCAGTGATTAATTTGTTTGTGTTTTAAATATACGCGGTAATAATAACTACACACTATGAATGATTAGTTAACTATTAGTAAGCATTATTTTCATAATTTTTAAACCATTGTTCCAACATTATTATGCATTGGTAAACAGTTTACAAGTGCATCTATAAATGCCTTGTTCTTGTGCATATAATGTTTAATAATTGTATTTTCATACTTTATTAATGATCAGTTTCTCATTTTGTAAATTTTTACGTTATGTACAAATCAGTTATTTAGGAGTTGTCAGTGATTAATAAGATCATTTAGAAAGTCTAAGTAAATTATTAATAAATTATTTAATCAATCTTATTATTTAGACACATGATAATAGTTGTTCAGTGTGTTAATAAATGCTTTATTAACACATGTTCCTGCTGTAAGTCATGATTAAGTCAGGTGGTTATAAAACATTTAGCAGTTGCCAGAGCTCATCTAAAGTGAGGAATATTTATACCTTGTAAAGCATTTATGAAGCTGATGTTAAGACTAATTTATATTCTAAACAGCAGCTACACAAACACAACACAGAGGGATACAGAACACAGACATATTATTTTAAGATGTAGAATTGTGTAATTGTACACTTGATAAATGAAAAACAGACCAAAAATTTAAGTGTTTGATATTTTTTTGCATCTTGAAATTAATAGTTCTGTATCCCTCTGTGTTGTGTTTGCTTCATGCTTTATAAAGGATGAATTTATGATTCATAGCGTGTGGTTATTATAGTGTTAGCGATAAGTCTGTTTATTCAGCTTTATATAAGAACACGACTGCAGTAAATGAAAAGTCCTCAATTAGAAAATGTGTGTATGTATCTCTGTGAGTGTGTATTACTCCTCCACACCTCCGTTAAAGGCAAACAGACACTACAATTATTGACACACACGCATCTCTCTCTCTCAAACACACACTAATATCTTTCATTTTCTCTTTGTCACATCTGTCTGCGTTACTAACCAAATGTAGAGATGTATAAAAAAAAACAAAATCATGAAAATGTATTTTCTGTCATGAGCACATATAGTCCTCCAGATATAGTCCTTAGACATTTTCAGAGTAAAACACGGATGCTTATATAGCAGTTAGAGGTAGCATCTAAACGAACTGGCTAACAGTTAACAGTTTAATTGGGCTGAAACAATCGAAGGTCATCAAATCAGGTCTTTAAACTGCAGTATGACATTTCCAGCACATTTAAAATGTAAAATCATATTATAAAATATATAGTTTTGTGTATGAAATCTGATTGCATTAGTCATGTTCGAAGACGTTGCTATAAACAGCTCCAGTTGGAAGCTAATGAGCTATATCTTTTGACAGAAGATTTGTTCATTATGAATAAATGTAATTATCTATTGAACATTAGTGTCTTTTATCAAATCGCTGTTGCCGGCGTTTATAAAAGCAATAAGCCACTCGAGGCCACCTTATAGCCATTATGATGTGTTACGGTAAATAATGAATATTTGCCTTAATTGCCTTGGCAACTGTTAATATTTTTGAATAGGGGAAAAAAGCCTAATAATTTCATCTTCACACACCTCAAATCTAACACATAGTGTTCCAAGCACTGATGAACAGACTTACATAACAGGCCTGCTGTCAAAGTGTTTTAATTCACTCATTCACATCATGCTGACATGTCAGCTCCAACCTACAGCATGACTAATACCAAAACTAATGACGATTTGCTCATCATATCAGACACTCGATGTGATTTGAGCGTCACCGTCTTGCAAGCACATTCATTTGGTCATTTTCAACACATCTGACGCAACAAATAGCCCACGTATTTGTTCCTTTAACTACATCACAAAGCAATGCCTGATCTACATGCTCTGCAGCTGTGCAGTTTGTCCCACGCTCAAAAGGCTCATTGCATTTTAATGGACACAGCTAATATGTTTGTCAGATGTTTCAATTTGCTGTCTTATTGTGTTCTGCTCTTAAAAGTGTCATGCTTGAAAAATAGTGTTTTTATCAGTCTAAAGGACTTCCTTACGCTTGTTTGATACAATTTCCTGCAGTTTCCTAACAACACAGTAAAACTAACAGTACATATTGCCCAGCCCCCTTTTTTTAAGGAGATTAAAAAAAAAAAAAAAAAAAGTTTTGATTTACTGACTTTTATTAATGAATTAGGTAAAGTGAATTTTTTTTTTAACAATTTAATAATATTTTTATTCAATTTTATAATAATGGCAATTAACTGTTTAGTTATGTCATTTGTAATAAATGAATGTTAAAATATATAATAACGTTAAAATGCATAAGCATGCAAAAATGTAAATGTTGTAAAATTATTATTTCTTGTTTATGATAATTAAGGTTTTATTACTCAAAAAAACCCTGATAATTGTTGATACAATGAAAAACAAATTTTTCAGACTAAAACATCTTCGAAAAGCAATCGCACCTAGAAACTTTATAATAGGAAGCTCTCTATATCTGCAGTTTATTGGACAAATTGACAATTTGGTTTTAGAGGTTAGTGTCAATTTCATGGGCAAATTGCACATGACTGGCTGGCTTCTTGGCTCATATCAATTTCTGTTGCAGAAATTGATCTAAAATTATACTTTGTGAGCAAAAAGACAGTCTCTCTCCAGTGCTTGAGGATAGTGTTGTAACTTTGGTCATAATATAGTGCAGTGACTATATTACTAACATATACATGTTCTTGTCTGTAATATAAATATTGTATTTTATGGACTGTGTTGCATAGATTGATGATATCTACATATAAAGTGTTGTTAAACACTTTTAACAACTAAATGCAGAAAAAATCAAATAAACATCTCCACCATATTTGGGTGTTTTTAATCATTTTATATTATTAAACATAAACGGGAAACTCTGTCTAAAATTACAACAAAGCAAATTTCTTTCCTGATATGCAAAGCGTATTACTGTAAGTATAATGAAGGTCTACATGAATGACAATCAGACTGAGGGAGAATTAATCAACATGAGCACAATGATAAACCAACTGAGTATTCATAACCATAACAAAATTGTTTCTTCTTATTTAATCTCCATATCATTACACTCCTTTGTATTTTAGAAAGAATAAGTTGAAGAAAGAATGTTAGTAACCAAACTATGAAAGTCGATAGCATACTGTTTGGTTTTCAACATTCTTCAAAACATCTCTTTTAATGTGGAACAAAATGATTTATGCACTTTTTACATGCAAAACTCTTATTTTATTACTATAATGGATCATCCAAAATGGATATGTTCAGTATAAACATTTCATTCATTAACTGCCTTTTACTATCAAACATTTTACATTTTATTTCTTTACTTGTTCATTGTTTAATCGAACTGATCTTTTTCTTTTTTTATTCACTTTAGTTATTTTTATATGCAAAGTGTGCAGTTTAAAACAATAAGCATAAAACCGATCACTCATTCATATAAAAAACCTGATGCTTTCACTAAAAATATTTCCTTTCCATATAACAATGTTTCAAAACAGATCATTTTAATGTGCAATGGTAATATAATTCAATAGCAAATAATATCATATGTATTTGCAACATTTGACAAAAAATCAGTCAAGTGACATAGTCATGTTGCCAATGCAATTATTGTGCAACTTGTTATGAAAGTATGAGATCATAAAAAAATACATTAGTGAAGACATTTTGAATTGGGTTGAATGATGTGTGATGCATAAAAAAAAAGAGAGTTCATTCTTGCCAAGTCATAAAAAGCCTACTGAGGCTGAACATGCATGCAAATGTCATGCATCTTTACACAATGTCAAAAACCTCATTATACCTGCATGTCAAGCAGTGTAGGAGTCTCATTCTATAAAGAGCAGCACAATCTAGTGCAGTCAAGAGGGTCATGTGAAATTAAATGGTATCAGTTGTTTCTGGTGTTTCCTGTTTTAAGTGATCAGGTTTCAACTTTGCAGATGGTCTCATTCCCCAGACGTGACCTCAAACTATAAACCAACAGCAGCGCTTTAGTTCTTTCACCATCCACTGACAGTTTCAAGATATTTTGTGGCTTGAGAACGCCACCCTCTCTATTTATCATTCACCGCCTGTTTCTTTCACACTTTATTCTTCGAAGGTCCCATTTAAAAGTGCCACAAGATATTTGGATTAGATTGGAGAGATGGCACTTGGTTTTTTCAGAAGGTAATACCTTTAGTGGTGAGTCATTTATTGTGTTTATCATCCTGGCAAGCTGTGCTGAGCTACTGCAAATGCTGGGAGTTAGACGAGAATCACTGACATGAGTAATCTTCCGGCTTGAAACATCTGCGCTCTCAAGAATAACACCAGAGTGCAAAATGACAGCTGACTGGGGTTGTTTGGAAGGCCAGAGAGAGACAAAATTGTCTGGATCTGTTTCTAATGGGTACATTTTTCATTTGATAGAGACCAATAGACAAGATGCCTAGAAGACATGTGCCATCTTCACCTACACCTCACGATAATCATGGGTTCTGTTTACAGCCAACTCAAATTGTCCGGATGCGTGACTCTTTCAAGAATCAATACTGTAGTTAAGTCTGGAGGCTCTGAGGTAATTGAGGTAAAGATTGGAAGTTCAACTCGAATATTAAAAGAAGGATTTCTAGAATGTCTGGTTCCAGATGGATTTTGGTTTCTTTCTAAACTTAGTTAATGCAGTAGGTTAGGCTAAGTTTTATTTTAATAAAACTTTTAATTACAATTATTTTAATTACAATCATCATCATCATTGTTATCATTGTAATTTTATTAGGCTAACATATTGTTATTAGTAGGCAAGGTGTAGTAATATTGTTATTAAACAAATCTAAATCAAAACATTTTACAAATTTAATGCTTTTAAAATGAATAAAAAAATGTGTTAAAGGCCTACTGGTTTAAATGGGATATAAGATCCGATTTATCGTGCAATTAATTAATTAATTAATTAATTTTAAGTCATATTAAGTAACCTAAAGACCATGCTACATGAAGATTTTTATTTCCTACTGTAAACATATATAAAAAAAATTGATTAGAAATATGCATTGCTGAGAACTTTATTTGGACAACTTTTTTCAATACATATTTTTTTCCCACCCTCATATTCCAGATTATCTTAGCCAAAAATAGTCCTATCCTAACAAACCATACATCAATTAAAATCGTATTTATTCCTTTTTTAGATGATGTACTATGGACTCTTATGCATTGTAGTCCTGGTTCACATTTATATATCGGGAGTAGGACGATTAGAAGGACGGACTTTTATTTTGAAAAATAAGCGTTTTGGCGGACATTTACAAATGTACAGTTTCTGACTTCCTGTTATTGTGGTGTTGTCAGTTTCCCTAGTATTTTATCAACAGATGCTGTACGTGTTATTCAGACGGAACAATTAGACTTCGACTAGGTAAAATAACATATACGATATATACTTTATTAGTCCTATATATAGGTAGACAAAGCATTAGTGTTTCACGCATTATGTTAACGCAAATGGGCCGGTGGGTGCACAGCATAAATAATAACAAACCCTCGTTTATTAATTGTTACCTGTGTCTAACTTCTAAATATTCATGGTTTTGGCGTTCATCTGTCAGTAAATTAATTGATCTAGATGTAGTGCCGTGTGTGTAACGTTAGCTGATGTTCTCTAACTAACGTTATTCATGAAGCCTGCACTGGTTTCTCATTGGTGGCGCTTTCTGATTTCAGCTTCTGATTTCATCTGAAGTCATGAGTGAATTCAGGATTCATCATGATGTTAATGAACTTCTCGGGCTTCTTAATGTCCGAGGAGGAGATGGTGCTGAGGTGTATATTGATTTACTGCAGAAGAACAGGACTGGTTACGTGACCACTACAGTATCCGCACACAGTGCCAAGGTGAACATGAATTATGAGTATCAATTATCTTCTTTCACACGTTTAGTGAATGCAGTAGACTAATTTGCCATGTCTTGCAGGTTAAAATGGCAGAACACTCCAAAACACCTGAAGACTTCTTAAGGAAACATGACGAATTGAAGTCAAAGAATGCTCGTAACCTCGATCCACTGGTGTATCTGCTTTCCAAACTCACTGAGGATAAAGAGGTAGGTTTTCAACACGTTCACAACATTTCCCTCTAAACCCATACATTTGTCAGCGTCTTCATTTTTCCTTTCTGCTTGTGTTTTTCAGACTTTGAAATTCCTGCAGCAGAATGCAAAGGAGAGATCAGAAATGTCGGCAAACGCAGCATCCAGCACCACTACGTCGTACAGCATTCCTGCAAGCAGTGGCAAGATGTCCATGCAAGAACTGGAGGAATTGCGGAAAAAGCTGGGAAATGTCACAGCCAGCTCCAATGTGCCCCAGGTAGTGTGAGGAAACATTGATATTACATGATATTAATGTGATATTAATCTGTTTGTTTATTTAGTAGGGACAGTGCACTTGAATAAGCAGCAGTATGAAATACAACATTTAAATATATATAGCAACATTGCATTTGCATCCATAGTTGCTAGGCAGTTAGTACAAAGAAAGACAACTAGTGCACTAGGAACAGCCTTGTTGTGAGTGTAATGCTTTCCTTTGCACACAGCACTGTTTGTCCCACTGCAGTGAGCTTATGTGATGATTTAAATCTTTTAAAATTATATTTAATTTGACAAAATATTACAATCATAAAATGATTTTAAAAATATATTTATTTTATTTTATTAGTTTTTTAAAGACCTGTTTTTCCCCCCAGTAATTAGATCCTATTAGGCTTTATTTCAGATTCACTCCAAAAATGAATCAATAGAATGAGTATATAAATAATTAATCAGGCATGAATATCTCTCACCTTTCGGCGAAATTCGGCGTTTTAAAGCCAAAACAGGTGACCCACGTGAAACGTGTAGATCCGATCCAATGAGAATTTTTTGAGGGGGGGTCTTGAAAAAAACAGTATTGGATGGTATTTATTGATTATTTAAAACTTATATAATATGAAGTGGATTTATTTGAGTCATTTCAAATCGTGAAAGCTGAGCGTCCCGCGTTTGTAGAGGGCGCTCTTTCTTCCTGTGGGACAGTCCGCGATGTGTCGCCGGGCCATTTACATGCAGCGCGATTTGCGTGCGAAAGCTCTTTATTTTCAATAGAGCCGCGCAGTTTTAAATTCAAAGCACTGACAGCGCCTTTATGGTTGCCTGGCTGCAGACGCGAGTACAGAAGCACGAGCGCATACTCGCTCTGAAATTGGTGGAGTAAGTGACGCACCTCGCGTTTTCCACGCGTTTTTAGACGCTTCATGTGAACTATGAGAGTAAGTTACATTTAACGCTAAAGTATCGTTAACGCAAATACAAATGTTATTTTAGTGTGTAAGGCAGAACGATGCAGCTCTGGTTAAACAGCTTAATGCTGGGTTGAAATCCAGCTGGATTCGGTCGTGGCTTCAACTGGAGGGCAAGGTCTCAGTTAAAGGGCAAGAGGATGTACATATGTCTTTAGACAAATGTCAATACAGTATTTGTTTTTAAGAACTTGTGCTTGGTTTATTATTCCATTCAATTTATTTGGCTACTGTAAAAAATTGGCAAAGGGAAACTATTATCCAACATGTTGTTTTTCTGGTTTGCTGTCTGCGATAGCAAATAGCATTTGTAGATGACTGTATATTTTTCTATAATGGTAGAAAATACTTCTTATGTTGATTTATTGGCCAAAAAAGACAAACCTGTCTGTCAATCATGATGGAAGAATAAAAAAAAGTTACAGCATGTCCACTAATCAGACCATAATATTTATTCTGTGGGAGTCCCCTCACCTCCCGGCCCGTCAGAGACCACATCACCCCTCGAGCACCCTTCTCACCTTTTTCACCCCTGAACCATTTTCATGCCTGATTAATGGTTATATGATTAAATGGAATACAAAATCTATCATATAAGAATGAATAACACATGAATAAAAAGAAAGTATAACAACACAGAAGTGTGGTTGCTTTCATGAACAACACACACATAATGCTACAAAGAATCTTTAGATCCTTCAGTGCCTTATGCAAGACTTATGCTTTTCATCTTCAGAAAGATCTTCTTCACTATATTTCATGAGAACTGTGACTTGCCTAAAAATGTGAAGCAACCTCTAGAAGTAGTTGTTTCATTTACCAGTCTGAGATTGATAATAGTTATCTTAAAAGATATGAGCAAACACACTTTTTGGCACGAAAAGAACTAGAATATGAATGTTTGTTTCACAAAAATGTCACTTGCATAATCAATTGGAACACAGTGTACACTTATTTTTTGCTTTTATTAATAAGCATGATTCAGTAAACCGATCCTGAATTCTGTATATTGCATGAGTTTGCAATGTTTTTCTTTTCCCTTACAGTCTTCTGAGGTCATCCGTAAAATGCTGAGAGACCGACATAACAAGAAGAACCCTACTCAGCCGAACCCTGTGTTTCCAAACTGGGTGTATGACCGGCCTTCGCTGATTGGGGATTTCATTACTAGCCCTACTCCTGTGGGAGATCCTGTGGTGGCTATTGGTATGTGACACGGCTTCCCAAAATCAGAGATTTTGATGAGTAGCACTGATGCGCGGGTTGACCCGAAATGAGCGGGTGCCTTTGAAATAAAGATGCCAATTAAACCTTTGTGATTTATATAGTACAAGACACATTTTTCTATGAAATACATAGTCCAACACTTTATTGGTTAAATTACTGGTGCGAAGATGACTCACAAGCTTAGTCTGCATGTAGAGATGGAGGCGGCAAAAGAAAAGGTGAAGACTGGGGAGTGGAAGCTCCGCAAATACACAAATAGAAAGAGCAAAGTGTGGGAGACATTTGCCG
>JAUCNO010000082.1:9377668-9401272 GCA_032353835.1 Enteromius viviparus | reverse complement strand
CACCTTTGTTTGCCCGGTAAGGACTTTAATGTTGAAGTTGTTGTCTCCACCCACCTTGTTTGCCCCGGACATCCTGTAGCATAAAAGCCCTCAGGTGTTTGTTGTTGTCACGGATCAATAGTTAGCTGTATTTCCGTCACGCCTGTATAGTTTCATTCTTGTTCTCTTTCCTAGTGTTTTCTGTTGGATTTATTGTTGCCGAACTCTGCTCTCTCTGGATCTCGCTTTTGTTTGCTACTGTTACTGACCTATGCTACGCCAACTGGATTATTCTTCTGTCTGTGCCTCTGTTAACCCTGCTGTATCGATTATTGACCTTGCCTGTCTCACTATGCCTTTATTAAACCATTTGCATTTGAATCTGAACGACTCCTCGTCTCCTGAACGTTACAGTCACAAAGATAAATTTTCTGACTCGCCATCTCCTCTGATGCATCTTAAGTCATCTTTATGGATTAAAATTATAATGAAAGAGGTTTTGTTTTCATTTTTTTGTTTGTTAAGTGGTCATTTAAAGCTTTTTGTATTTATGTTTTTTTTTTCACTGAGTTTCAGTTAAATTTTGGAAAGCGCTCCTGTATAAGATATTGTCAGTGTACCCAAATAAATTTAGACCCTGTCAATGTTGGGGATGTTACTTTTAAAAAGTAATTAGTTATATTTAGTAGTTACTTATCATAAATTGTAACTGAATTAGTAACTGAGTTGCAGCCTTATAAAAGTAACTAATTACCAGGGAAAGTAACTATTGCATTACTAAAACATAAATAAAATGGAAAACTTGGATGCTCCCAATATAAAATGTGAAATTAATTAAACTAACTGGTGGTGGTGCTTGTTTATCATTTAATGTTTCTATAAAAAACGGGGCAAAGAATTATAAGATAACAAAACTACTACGAATTCTACTACTAATAACAATATAAAACGCACTAAGTATTAATGAGCTGCTGGGATCATAAATATTAATCACGTAGTATGCGTTCACTCGAATTGATTTGCTGAAATCAAAACAGGGACAATAATAGGTGAGCGCCAGCCAATAAGATTGTCATTAGCGCACTAGTCCCGCCCACTACCAGAGAAACTGTCAGTTCTTAAAAGTTGAAGAATTTCAAATGAAATGAAATAAAATCCGTTATTTTGACAGGAAAACACAACACAGAATATCGTTTACATGTAGCGCGTCACGTCTTTCTAAAGAACCTGTGTGTCTTCACAAAGTTTATGGTAACGTTACGTCAAATACAGCTACACTGCACGTCCATTGAGATGGACTGAAACATTTTAATAATATTATAATAAATTATAGTAACTCAGTAACGGTAACGGCATTGTAACGGGGGAAACAGTCATTTGTTTGATTACTCGTTACTGAAAGAAATAACGCAGTAACACCGTTTATTTAAACGCTGTTATTCCTATCACTGGAAAAATCATTGATCAGTTCTCAACTGTACTTCCTTGGTGCATGAGAACAAATCTCACATGTTAAGCAAGAAATGTTGAGCTTCTGTTTCATAACAACAACAACAAAAATCTTAATTTGTATTTAAGCGATGAACATCTGAGCTACTCTCATGTTACTGAGAAATGTGAAGTTTGTAAGGTCGCTGCTTTTTTTAAAGTCCCCAACTCTGCACTGCATTGACCCCTGTGCCCTATGATGACCTTTGTGTTCCCCTGTTACCAGACCTAAGATTTAACCAATATAACACCTCACACACCCCTGACACAACTCTAAATCAATCTCAGATTATTACATAACATGTCACAGCATGTTAAATAAGAGAGACTGTAAGTATAATATCAGATGGATACAAACAAGGGGTGCGCTCCTAGATTCAAGACTCTAATTTTAAACATTTGTAACTTCACACCTATCCCTGAGTGTGCCATCAAACAACTGAGTCTGGTGGGCTGGTCTACATGGTACACAGTGTTCTCAGTAACAGGGAAAAAACTACTTGTTTAAATATTGGGCGTTTGCCCAACTTGGGACTGTGCCTATTGTGGAGTATCTGCTCTTTTAACCCTTTCATTAAAAGTCCTAATGAAGCCGAATTAACATTTTCTTTTGTATTTCTTTCTTAATAATGTAGAACATACATTTTTTTAGGGTAAATACGTTTGCATTTGTTATATTTACATATCCATGTAGACATGTTTTAAAGCTGATTTCCAGTTGCTGCTGTGGAAAAGTACTTCCTGGGAATGAGAGGGAATAGAAAGCCATATTTAAAGTGATAAAAGTGTAAATGTGTGTTCTTGCTCTTTAGATACAGTGCGGTTACTGGTGAATGGGCAAAGGATGACATATTTATCAAGGTTTCCTCTCAGGTATTTTTGCCGAATAATACACTTGTTTTTCGTGACGTAATAATACACTTGTTTTTCATAACACCAATATAAACATGTTAATACTGATTATTTATGTGTGTGTATTTGTGTATATATACCTTATTTAATTTAATTATATTTCTTTCTTAGCCATTTGGAAAAGGAGCCATGAGAGAATGCTTTAGAACGTAAGTCTTACAATTTACAGTATACATCCTAGACTAGATAAACGTTACTTTTTTACTAATGAGCTGGTTTTAACCGAAACGTAAAAAGTTTACAATTTCTTGTCACTGTAGTCAATTTTTTCCAGTGTTTATAATTTTTCAGTGAATGTAGTTTCATTCATTTCTTGTCAATGTAGTCAAGTTATGTTAAAGTTTATCCATCTTTTAGATTTTTTCATTATCTACAAAAATGTTATAAGTACAAATATATTACATAATTGTTTAATTGCTTTCAAAACGGCACATTATAATATTGTAAGCATTACAAATTTGTTGGGATTTTGCTTGTCAGATTGCACTGAAGTCAAATTCACCACATTAAGCAGCCGTTGTAGTATTAAGATATTTGTTACGCTATATAATTTATTTTGTGTGCATGCTTTAGGGATATATCTTCCATTTTTGAAGCTCTCAACTCTCAACAAGGTTTTTTTTACATGTAGCTTTGTTCTCTTTCATTCACAGGAAGAAGCTGTCCAACTTTTCCCACAGCAGCAACTGGAAATCTGCCTCAAACTACGTGGCTAAGAGATACATGGAGACTGTGGACAGAGATGTTTACTTTGAGGATGTGAGGTTGCAAATGGAGGCTAAATTATGGGGCGAGGAGTTCAATCGCCACAGGCCTCCCAAACAGGTACTAGTGTTGTTGGTTCATATTTTTTCTGTGTAAACTAGGTTTAACCACTCAAACCTGGTTTGCACAATAACTCCAGAAATTAATCATGTGCCTGTTTAATGTATCCCATTATTATTAGGTGGACATCATGCAGATGTGTGTAGTGGAAATGATTAGTCGTCCTGGGAGCCCATTGTTTCACCTGGAACACTACATTGAGGGGAAGTACACAAAGTACAACTCCAACTCCGGTTTTGTGAGGGACGATAACATACGGCTTACACCCCAGGTGTATTCTCAAAGACGTAACAATGGAAATCTGTAGTCCCAGTCAAATGAAATGCGATTATTTATTGGCAATTGTGCATTTGTGGCTTTAGGCATTCAGTCATTTCACATTTGAGCGCTCTGGACACCAGCTGATAGTGGTGGACATCCAGGGTGTTGGGGACCTTTACACAGACCCTCAGATACACACTGAGAAGGGGACAGACTTTGGAGATGGCAACCTAGGTATTTCTAAACATCCATTTACATACAGTTATTTGTCTTAAGGTTGACTAATGTAAGAATAAGAAAAATGTGTAATGATTGTCTGTGTGTTTGTGTTTTAGGTGTGCGTGGCATGGCTCTTTTCTTCCACTCTCACCTGTGTAATAAAATATGTAGGAGTATGGGCCTCGCTCGCTTTGACCTGTCCCCTTCTGATATTGCACAACTGGACTGCACCAACAAATTGCTGGTTTGTATCGGTGGATAATAACAAAACCAAAAAAAACTTTATGTAAGTTTAGCCAGTCCTCGATGGTAGGATAGCCAGGGGCCGGTGTGAGAGATTTGGGTCAGTTGATGGAGCTGCTCAATAGGAATGTTTCTATATTCATGTACACTGCTGCAGAGATGGAAGTTAGCAGAAGTTAGCATCACCCTGGTTTCCTTGAGAAAACCCCAGTTAGAATATAAATACAACCTTTATGGTTTTAAATATAATGAAGTAAAGGTTTTTGGGATTCGTAAACCTGTAGCACATTTATAGCTTAAATATTAATACACCATTTTTCAGAGTTTACTATATATATATATATATATATATATATATATAGTAAAATATTATATTTAGGTTCTGATAGTTAATTATAAAGGTTTCTTTTAATCACTGGATATCGCTAAATGTTTATTCATTCTAGGATTTTCTGAACTATTTTTTTATCCTAAGCAGCAGTCAGCTCATACTGTCCTCCGTGGGTGTGAAGAGCAATGTGGTTCGCCCCGGGTCCGGACGACCTCCCTCGGCCACATGCCTGTGCTCCTCTCTCGGCTCTCTGAAACTTCCTCGGTTGATGAAAGCAGTGAAACAGACTCAGTTCCCTGTTCTCCACTTAGTATGGGCATCTCTGCAGGCCGATCACCCATGGGTAATTCTATACTAACCCGGTACTATGTGTGAATGCACCTGACTGACCCAGCCGAGTAATATCCCTTTAGCCAAGCTTTATTAAGTCAGTGGCAGATATTTTCTATGTAGCTGAAAGGAATACAGTCACAACCTACTTGAATGGAAAAAGACTAAAGGCTAGGTAGGTTTTAAAAACCTATATACCTGTAAAAAATTATAGTGAGGTTTCATACATTTAGGAATCAAAACAAATGTAGTTAATACAGTTATCAAATTATATGTATGTTTTACAGTTGCCCCCTGACAAAACAATGAGTGGTTTATTTTAGGGCTGTCGGCTGTCAGCATGTTGCAACCATCTGAAAACACTTTTTCAAATATAAATATTTATACCATAAAGTACACGAAGTTCTTCCACTTGTTGTCAGCTGGCCGAGAACTTAAGTGGACCTATGACTGGCTGGTTGTGGTGTTACTAAAATTACCAGTTCTTTTCATTCGGAAAACAAAGATAAATATTCAGTGCTATTTTTAGACAGAAAGTTCTCTGACCACACTCGAATGCTTAAAGGTTTAATGTGTTGTTTGACAAATATAAAGCAAAAATGTAGAACCATCCTTTTGTATTTTGTTACCAATATGGATAACAAAAAACGTTAAGGTAAAAATAAGGTTTCCTCTAAATATGGATGTCTGCAGCAGTGCAACTTGTCTAAATATAAATTTCCCCATAGAAAGGTAGCTATAGTAGTAAGGGTTTGTTTTCCCCAATGCTCAATTATGTTCCTACCTATGTTGCACGGCTTATATATCCATGGCTTACTTCATGAATATTATTCGCTGGTGTTGAAGTTGCTAGGTTACCTGGGCCAGTGTGCACCAACCTTTTATTGTTTTGATTAGTATTAGAAGCACACACATCCTAACTTGCATAGGTTAGGATTCAATGGAGTATATAATGTCATGTAGACATTTAATATTGTTGGAAAAATTATTACCAAATGTGTTTAATATCAAGCAATTATTATCAACAGCAATCTAATTCATTGTATTACATGTTCTGTTCAATTACAATATTTACGTTTTTCTCAATTGATGTGCTAATAAAATGTATTTGTGAATTTCATCCTTATATCTGCATTTAGGATATTCTAGTTAAAATGTAAAGTTTTTTCACGTATATGTCAGGTTGGTACAGATTTAGCACTGCATTTTTGTTTTGTTTCTAGACAACTGAGCATTAATTTAATTATTTCATTCATGTCACTACTGCCATGTCTTTCTATTTATGTGTGTTTACAGGCTGGTCATTCATAAATGAAATGAATGAGGCACATCGAGCTAACGCAGATCACAAGGTCAGTTTATAAAGAAGAATATACATCCAGCATTAAAGCAATAGTTCACTCAAAGATGAATTATTTGCAAATTTGATGAAAATTACCCCATATTGTGTTCTTTTTCAGAGGAACATATAATTTTGAAAAAAAAAAGAAAATGTATCCTGGGTCTTCTAAGCTTGGGAATGCGGGTGGATAACCCTGAACACGCGTATAGGTTAGTTTTACGTCGCAGTACTTGCGCTTGAAAATAATTTTCTGCACTCCAAAATAATGGGCACTATCCACCAGGATTACCAAGCTTGGAAGAGCCAGGGTAATTTTTTTAAAAACTGTGTTCATCTGAAAAAAGAAAGTTATGTACATCTAGGATGGCTTTGGGGTGAGTAAAATATGGGGTCATTTTCATTTTCGGATGGATAAAAATTCAATAATATTTTGTGAAAATGTAAGTTGATTTTAGCAGCAATGCATTCACAGGACTCAGAGAATGGAGGAGACAGTGGATGCCCCAGTGAGAGACGCAGTGAAGGTGACTCAGCCGAACATCACAGTCAGGTACGGATTATTAACTGGTTATGCTATACAAATAAAATGTACAAAAAATTATATCACATTTCTGTTATATATTATGTTAAATTAAATATTAATTACAATATTATTTGTATCTGGCACTAAATGAGGGTTTTCGATGACTAATCTGTTTCTTTGAGGGTGTCGGATTTAAAAAATACGATATATTTACAGGATATTTTAAACTAAACAAAAAATGTACAACTGTTATATTTAAATACGAAACTGAAATTAGAAGCTAATTGCTTGTTTTCTTTGTTACTCCCCCAGCAATGTTTCCTTTCTGTGCTGTGCTTGAAGGAACACACTTTTTGGCTCATTTTCTAATTCCCCTAGAGTTAAAGGTTTTACCATTTTCAAATCTATTTATCCAATCTCTGTTACTGGCAGTTGGCCTTTTAGCTGCAGCTTAACGTCATTGAATTAGATTAGACTATTAGCATCTTGCTGAAAAATGAGTTTCTTTATTTTTCCTATTTAAAACTTTACTCTTCTGTAGTTATGTATATTAAGACGACATTTTGAGAGAGGTGCTACTGATCTAATCAGATTCAATGATTTTAGGGGAGTTGGAAAACGTGCCTATTTTGAAAAATAGTGGAGTGTCCCTTTTAAGGCATAGTTCACCCAAAAATTTGAATTCTGTTATTAATGACTCGCCTTCGTGTCGTTTCCAAACCAGTAAGATCTTTTTTCATCTTCAGAACACAAATTAAGATATTTCTGTGGATTCCAAGAGTTCTCTGACTCGTGGCAAGGAAATTGTTAAAATAATTCACGTGATTGATCTGCAGTTTCACGAAGCTACGTGAACATGTTTTGTTCTAAAAGTAAAAATAATGAGTTAATTCAACAATTCCTTTCTTCTGTGTCACCCTGGTTCCATTTTTGAGAGTATCAATTATGTAAACAATGTATACTTTTCTGTGTCAGCAGCACCGTATGTACAATAGATGTTTATCCTGATGTAAATAACATATTCACATACATATGTTGCATACGTTGTTTACGTATGTGATACTAGCCAAAATGGTGCTATAGGGTGATGCGGAGGAGATTAATTGTTGAATAAAGGTATTGTCTTTGTGCAGAAAAATCATTCTCGTAGCTTGTTAAAATTATTCCACTGATGTCACATGGACTATTTTAACTATGCTGCGCTTCGGTACCTTGGTCATGTAAGGATCTTTGCTAGGAGGGTCAGGGAGCTCTCAGAATTGATCAGAAATATCTTCATTTGTCTTCCGAACGATGTTAAGGTGTGTAATCATTGACAGAATTTTCATTTTTGGGTCAACTGTAACATGAAATGCAGCAGTAATTTTTGGGCTCCTGAGATATGTAATGGTAGGTTTTTACATCATCATTTAGGGACGTCCCTTCTACAACAGACATTTCTCAGAATCGGATGAGGACAGTGTTCGTCGGGTAACTACGAAACTATTGATAAACTTCCTGTATCTAATCATGATAGTCACCCATTACCCATTGATTCCTAATCTGTTTTCTCCTCATAGATCATTGATTTAGAGTGGTGCTGTTCTATGATCCACCAGTTATCTAAACCTCTAAACCTTTTCATCTCATTCTTCTTTCGTCTAAACTCTAACCATTATCTCATCTCACTTTTAAACTCTGGTGGCAAGCTTTCCTTTCCCATACTGTATAACCATGTGTAGGGTTCCCATGTTAATGTCAGGGATTTTGGTTTTCATGTAAAACTTCTGGAAACGAAATTCCTGTAGTTGTTTTCAGACAAATAAAAAACAATCTTTAACAATCTTTAAAAATGACTAGTGTTCATGAATGACTAGAGAAATCATGCAAGTCAAAATATGTGGGAACCCTGCATGTGATTGCCTGCATGCATTGCTTTTTTTGTGCAGCAATATAAATAAGTGTTTTGTGGTTTACCTCAAAGGTCATACTGCTTTTCATAGAAATGTTTTATATTTAAGAGAAAAATAATCAAAACAATTGAGCGGTTGCACCTAAGCAGTTTTTCAAAAGACAAACTGTTTTCATTGACAGTGACAAAATTCAGCTATCCACTTCATTTGATATCACAACAGACCAATATTGTAAGCTATATTGCCACTACATGCATAGCTTTGTCTTGGCCAAAAAAAAAACAGGATATAAAAAGTATGAACATAGGCATTTTGGACATGGGGCAATAATGTCAATAATTGTTTGCCTTGTTTATCACTCTGGGTGCTTAATAATACAATTTTCTCTTGTATCTCTCAGCTCACAGAAGAAAAATGGAGTTTTTACCATTCATCTCGCTCCCACATACACAGACCCTCTTGTGTGGCAATGGAAGTAGAGAGACTTAACACTATGCTTCTTGAAAGGAAAATTGGTAAATCCATCTTAGGCAAGGTAAGCAAATAGCTGACAAATATCATATTTTAATACATATCATCATACACATAAGACATCTTTAAAGCACAAATTAATATATTTTAAAATTGAGACTTACGTAACTTTGAAGATGTCATTGTTTAGGATGGTTAATGAAAGTTAACCTAAATAAAATCTGTTCATCATATAAAATGAGGCTTGAATTAAACAGCTCAGTTCTCAATTTTTGGATTAGTTTTACAATGCAAATATGACCTCTTGGATCTCCAAAATTGTGGCTGCACAGACTTTTCATTTGAGTTTTATAAACAACATAAGGGTACAAGTCAAAATTTTTTCTTTTTTATGTGAAATTTTCCTTGAAGGTACATCTAGCCATGGTTCGCTACCACGAGGCTGGGCGCTTCTGTGAGAAGGATGCACCATGGGACCAGATTTCTGCAATGTACCATTTGGAAAGGGCTGCCATGTGTGGGGAGCTTGAGGCTATAGTTGCCCTTGGCCAATGTTACCTTCAGCTGCCACATCACATTCTACCAGAGATCGAATTAGAGGTGCTTGCTTTTCCCAACTATCTTGTGCTTCCTAATTACCTTGTTTTACTGGTCCTGCTTATGCTTCCTCTGTCATGTCTGTGTTGTTTCATCTCAGGCATCTGAGGAAAACAGCAGGAAGGGTTTCCGTTTTCTGCTGCAGGCCGCTGAGGCAGGAGACCGGCCGAGTATGATCCTAGTAGCACGAGCATTCGACACGGGTTTGAGCCTCCCTTCTGATAGGTCAGAAACACATTGATCTATTTTTTTGTCTTGTTTGACCAAGATGTGTTCAGAGCTAAAGCTTTCATTTTGAACCTGAAAACGTAGGGTTATGGACTGGAAACATGCTGTGCACTGGTATGATTCGGCCCTTAAGATGACAGACTATGACGAGGGGGGAGAGTTCGATGGGATAAAGGATGAGCCCCGCTACCTTCTGTTGGCTCGATTGGCTGAGATGTACCAGGAAGGAGGGCACAACCTGGATGCAGACCCCCAAAGAGCAGGTCAGTGTCCATCATGCTCAGAGACTTGTGAGTTATGCATTAATACCAAAGTATACAACAACAAATAGACATCACTTACATGGAAAAATAGAGCAGTAAACACTATCATTAGGCCATTAGTAGAAGCATAAAGATTTTAAATGAATAAATTCAACTACCAGAACTTTTGAAACATAATTTTTTTGTTTGCTTTTAACCAAAGCCAGTTTTGAGAACTATTTACGAATTTGTGTCGAAATATCCTGTTCATGCCACTTTGATCATTTTTGTTTGCTATGCTTTAATGCTTTGACTGCCATCTGCCCAGCACAAACAGCAAATGGTATTACTTAATGGAAAATGACTGCTTCGTAACATTGTCCAGTAACTTTTAAAGTAATTAGTATAATAAAAATGTAAAAGAAAAAATAAAATTGTCATTTACTTCAGGTTACAAGTTACTTAGAAGGTGCTATAATATAATTAAAATGGGCAGTTTTGGGTTTCTAAATGTATCCTAAATTTGTTGTAAATTTTTAAATTGTATTTGTGAGTTATGATGTTTTGAAATTTTGTAGGTGATCTTTTCACCGAGGCTGCTGATGCCGCTATGGAGGCCATGAAGGGCAGACTGGCCAATCAGTACTACATGAAAGCAGAGGAAGCCTGGTCTATGATGGAAGAATGAAAGTGCTGGTGTGCAAAAAAAAGCATGAACACGGTTACTTTTGTGCACCCAGCCCCTGTTTACATGCTGTTTTCAATGCCTTATGTTTTCTTCGGGTCCCTTTGACTTTAGAGAAATAATTTTGATATTGGATCGGTTTTTTAATGAATGTGATAAGGGCATACGCTGATTCCAGATCAGAGAAATACTGAGGTGCTAAATATACATACTTTCTTGGTTCATTTTTATTGGTTAAGAATAGTTGCACAGTGTCTGCAGCCTGTTCAGGTTGCTTCCTGGGAATGCGTGCATTACCTGTCAATAATTTCTTTCCCTTGTTTCCAAAAGGACAACTGGAACATATAAACAACTTCTCTAATAAACATGTCATGACTGTTAAAAAAATTACATTACTGATGATTGATTTTACTTGTGTAAAATGAATTTGCTAGTATTGTTAAATCTGATGTCAAAGAATATTGCTGTGAGTTTTAACCTGTTCTGTTTTGATTGTCAAAAAACTTTCATAATTCATCATAATCAAGGGGTGCAGAAGTGAGTGTGGTCATTTTTGCTCATTATTTTCAAATGAGAACATTATTTACAAAGAAACAAACAATAAAATAACTGTAAAAAATTGTCTTGTCTTGTTACACATTATTTAGCTGGAGTTATATATAGTTTTTTTTATACTGAGACACCACTGCACATAAATTAAGAAAAAAGTAAGAAACTTAAAATTATTAATGAAAATGTTGATTTTAAGACATGGCAAGGACATTCAGTGGTTATATAATAATAATAATCTTTATAGCGGTTTTTAAATTTTGAGCCTTAAAGCACTTTACATAAATATGCACCATATAAAGATAATAAAATAATATCAAATCTATATTAAAAAAAAAACAAGTTTTAGCTACCCAAAAGCAATAATTTTTAAGGTAATATTTAAAAAATGTTGAAGTAAATAATTGTACTGACGTAAATGATTTTGCTTTCCTTATTTCAATAGGTACAGAGTTTTTAAGCTATAAAGAAGCCCTAGCACACTAGAACAGTTAAAAAATCAGATGAAATTCCGCATTCAGGAATAGGGAGTGAAGATGGGAGTGATATGATCTCTTATCCTAGTTCTTGTTAGGATTCTAGCAGACAAATTGAACTGCCATTTGTTTAGGGTAGCTTTGATGTAGCTCTAGCTTCATGCTGAATAGTACTGTGATATTTCAATAAACAATATGATGTATGGCTGTAACAATAATCAATAAACTGATCATTACGATAATTTTTTTAAATATTGGAGTCTTGTGGTGCTTTGCAGTAGGTAAGTACGGTGCTTTCCATTGGATAGCGCTGATGAACTTGAGTGAACTTTGGGTGAGTTCCAAGAAGGACACCTGCATCCAATGGTAGATAAATATTTTTCTAAAAAATGTTCAAACTAGCAGGATTGAAAGTACACCAGGAGGCAGCTGTCATGTCGGCTTTATTGCTGTTTTCAATAAATTGTTATTTTGACATCTGGAGCTCTGCTTTTTCAACTTTATTGACAAATTTGAGAAGACACTAAATAATAGCACTGAATAAACAACACTGAAATAATTACAGTAATTTAAGTGTATGATCAAATATAAATTATGATAAAAATAAGCTCCTTTTGCAAGGTTGTATTAGATTCTGATCCCTTGATTTCTGATTTATTTTTCCAATAAATGCCACTGACTCTTGTGGCATCTAAAATGCAAATCTATCAATATCTGATTATTCTTTTTAATATTCACATTTTCTGCATGAATGTCAAGAATGAATAATATGTGCAACATAGTGTTATTTATTTATTATAGATGCTGTCCCTTATTATAAATTTTATCAGTATTCATTGCCTCTTTTTCATTTCAGATTCAGGGGCAAAAGACGTTAGAAACAAAGATAAATTTATTTATTTATTTTTACTTTTATTCTTGTTACAAATCAGAAGGCGACATATTGCATCGATAAAGGTTATCTTATGTGAATACAAGTTACAGAGACCTATAGGACCTACTTGCTAAGTTCGGCCTTAAGAACTAAGGTTGGAGTGAAGGTACATATACATATCTGACTGTACATTAAAAAAAGCCTTTAACGTTTATTAGTAGTAGTCCCATAAAACATCTAGGTTTATGTATAATACTGCCATAGGATCAATTATGCTTGCCTTTCTGCATGATATTTTGAAATAATACGATGAATATCGATTTATCCATGTTTTTGTTCTGTAGTCATTTATTTGATCTAAATTTGTATTATATCTTGTTACAGTAAATTATACAATAATTAAAAATAAAATAAGAGAAGCAACCTAAGTATTGTAATTATAATATAAATAATAAAACACTTTAAGTTATTTATGTGATCATAATCACTAATTAATCTCTATTTTTTCATAGCAGTGCTTCTCTACTTCCGCCGTCTTCTTTCATATCACACAGGCTGACTAGGGCGGAACGTATTTAGTTTAAAAGAGCTATTGCACATTTAACGTGATTTAATTGGAGAACTGTTCTGTCGCGTTACGTCAACTTATAATCCTATTGGCTATGAAAAGTGCCAAGTATTACTACTGGCCAACCAGAAGCCTTCGCGCGGAATTTTGAATCCTTTTCAAACATTGGTAGTTATACGTCTTATATCCCTCCGCAGATGGACAAGGAAAGTAGTCCTTCATTTTTATACTACATTAGACGCTAAATTAACCTTTGAACAAGACTCAAACTAGCTGGCTCCATCTATAATGCATATTATATTATATGTGGGTAAATAACTAGTAGTTGTTATGAGTTTTTTTGCGGAGGGATATATGCCGTCAGTCGAGACGGAAGCACGCGCCGCCAGTGTAGATGAACACAGTGTGCTGATGTTTGATTGTAGTAGTGCGAGCTAGTAACGGCAGGAGCAACCGGGACAACAATCTCAATGCTGGATTAAACTAGGTTTAAAAGCTAGGGTTTGACATCGATGGAATATATTTTATCGTTTTAATATACATAGCCTCAGGTAAATCCCCAGTTTTTTTCTTTTTAAGGGTATAAGGAGCTGCTCAAACATTGACACACTGTGCCATCGAGATATGCGTAGTATTTAACAAAACAAATCGGTAACGGTATTTTAGTTGAGTGTGGTCATAAATATTGTTGCCATCGTTTTATTCCACTCTGTCACTAAACAAGAAATGTGGAGTTATTCCTGATCTTTTAGCCTGTTATGTAGTGTTTTAAATGTCTTTGGCCATGTGCTGATCTCGTGTCTTCATTTGTTAATGTGAACGCAAAATATATGTTGAAATGATGCATTGATACAGAATATTAAGACATTGTTCATTATATAGCCTAGTATATTGTTTTTAACATCAGGGATGATATTCGAGTAAAATGTCCATAAAACGTTAACGTTATAAGTTAGACATTTACGTCGATGAAAATTCACGCCAGTAATGAGGTTGCTCTTTTTTTGTCTTTGCTAAACAAGGTAAGTTGTTTTAAAATGCCTTTGCTTGGGAAGATCGTGGTGATCAAGAGAAATGGAGCAGATGGCACCGAATTTCCCCTCACAGCGTCCTGTTTGTTCGGAAGGTCAGTAACGTTACGTTAACAAAGCTTACATGGCTGTTGGGGTTTTTTATATAAAATAAAGTAAGGTGCATGGAAAAACAACAAAAATGCATTAGACTACTTGCAAACAATCGCTGCAAGTTAAATTGAGGCGCACTTGCTTAATGTACCGCATAACATTTTATTACAATTACTTTAATTGCAATTGATACAAAGAACTGTAAATGTTTGGGACATGCGCTTTTCTGCTCATTTAATGCTAGGCGGGCTTTTCATTGATGTCAAATTTGACGCAGACAACCCCTCTAGCCAATCAGAATACGTTATTCTAAATGACATGTATTCATGCTCATTGTATAGATCGTGAAACTGAATATAACCCCTATTTGTGTGTATTAACTTTATGCTATGCAAAATGGCCTGTAACTGTCTAGTTGTAGTTGCCAATCGTGACTGGATGAGAATTTACTTACTGTAAATATTCTTCACATTTTATTATAAATATTTGTAACAGTCACAGAACTGTTACTTGTAGCATATATCATTACTAAAACGTACACAACAATATTGTGCTTGCTGCAAATTAAACACAAAAAGATATTACAGCAAAATAAAGTGATATGGAGATATTAAAATGATACTCATTTTGTCAAAACAGTAAGCCTGAAGTAATGTAACATTTTTGTCTGTTGATATGAGTGAATGGTGACATTAAATATGATTGTTTTAGTGTGAATAATTTAAAAAAGGAAATCTTGAATAACCAATTTAATGTACCCTTTTGTGAGTAATGGTGTATATTTGAGTAATGTGTTGTTAAAATTAGAATGTCTTAGACCACATATCATATCTCGCATTATATTTCATATTCACCAGTAAAGCAGATGGGCATAGTTTTAATGTTTCCTCTCTTTTTTTTCTGCTTTAGGAAGCTGGACTGTGATATTCGGATTCAGCTGCCACAGGTGTCTAAAGAGCATTGTAAAATTGAGCTGAATGAGAACAAGGAGGTAATTATATTGTTGTTAAACAAAATTAAAATTTTAGGTTTTTAATTTGTTTTTTCACGAATGAACAAATGATATGCTATTTATTAATTTGTATCTTCTTGTAGCTCATTTTGACCAATTTGAGCTCTGTGAACCCCACCTGTATTAACGGACAAGTTCTTAATCAATCAGAACGTTTAAAGCATGGTGATGTGATCACAATCATTGATCGTTCTTTCAGGCAAGTCAGATGTTTATTGCTTATTTTAATGCTTGAAAAAAATCTTTCTTATGCAATCATTGTTTGTAAAATGTGTTTTTATGTGGTTTATTCTTTTCAAAATGTCAGGTTTGAGTACCCACCTCCCAAGACACCGAAGAAGCAGCTGTCCACACCTGGAAAAGACAAAGCAGTTCAGGTGTGTGCTTTTATGCAAGTTTTACGTGAGAGATGATGGGTATTTTTCATTTATTTCTTGTTAATTTTTGTTTTTTCTTTCTTTTTTTTTCTATAGGCTTTGCAAGAGCAGCAGGAAAAAGGCACACCTGTCGACAAGAGGAAGTCAGAACATTCGTTTGGTTAGTGATCATGAGATTTGAGACTTTATTCTCTTTTTTTATATTAGTAGTAGAATAATTGTTTTAAAATATGATTTCATATTCACGGTCATTTGTACTGTATTTGCAGACACTTGTTTAAAAGATGGGTCAAATTTGCCAACGTCTGTGGAACAAACTGTTGAGAATGAACCAGAAGAAAGCAAAGTCAAAAAGGACAGTATGTCACCTTTTTGTGAGCTGTACCAAATGGTCAAACAGGACCTTGCTGCAAAGTCACCATGGAAGTCAGAGCTACCAAAAACACCTCTTGCAAGACCTCAGGTTGTTCAAAAGAAAGTTCTTGCTGCAGACGTTAAAAGCAGTCCGATACCAGTCCAAACCCTGTCTACAAAGAGGAGATCCTCAAAAACCAATTTTGAAGATACTGCTGGACCAGCTATCCCTCAGAGCTCAGTGAATGCAAATGTGGAAGAAAAATCCACTGACGACATGCCATCTGTAGGGTCCAGGACCCCCTCGTTGACGGAGAAAAATATAACTCCTGTCTCTCAGAAGAAGAAAACACCTCAGAAGTTCAGTGCTGGTGACGTAGCCCAGCAGATTCTTTTTGATTCACAGCCTGAAGAGAAAACTCCTAAATCCCCAAAAGTAAGAAGAAGTGGTGGATCACAGAATCAGAGCCCTGCTCAGCAAATGCCTTTAGTCCCGCCTCAGTCTCCAGGCTCTGAGGATAAAAACACTGAAGTGAAAATGTCACCAAGAACATCTCCAAGAGCAAATGCTGGAAAAAGGTTTCAAGTCCAAAATGTCCTGCCTGAAATGACCGCTACAACGTCAGCTAATCAGCAAGGTGAGATGGTTTGTTACTGTCCTTAAGAATTAATTTGTAACAGAAAGTGTCTGTGTTCGTAATTCACCATTTTTTTTTTTTATTTAGGAAAATGTTGCAAATATATATATGCCTATTTAAGTCCTATTCATCATACTTCTGTTTTGTCCTACAGAATCTCATAATAAAGTAACCATTCCAAAATCAAAGAAAAAGCGAGTGTCCTTTGGTGGTCAGTTAAGCCCAGAGCTGTTTGATAAACGCCTGCCTCCAAATTCCCCCCTTCGCCGTGGACAAACCCCCCGACGCAGTTTGGGTCTTTCCCAAAAACCCCAGTCTCTTCTACGACGAGCATCCACTATTGGTCTTATGGTAATGCTAATGCATAAAGGACTCTTAATTCTTTGAAACTCTGAAGGCTTTTACTCCAGTTTTTCACCATTTATTTATTTATTTATTTATTTATTTATTTTTAGGCTCTTCGACTTGCAGAAACTTTTCCGAAGGCTCAAAAGAGTTCCCCAAAAAGAGCATCACCCAAACAGAGGGCATCTCCAGCGAAGACTCCGTCACCTGGTAAAAAGTCACCAAGTACCAAGGCTAAAACTCCACCTGCCAAAAGGTCACCGAGTACCAAAGCGAAAACTCCATCCCCTAAACCTCAAAAGTCAACACCTGCTACACCCAAGACGCCTGCATCTGCTAAGAGAACTTCAACTTCAGTGATTGACGCTGTGGGTGACATGTCTTTAACAGAGACACCTAGGGTACAGGGACGGTTTTCAGTTTCTCGTATCAGTACTCCATCACCTGTCCAGGACCAGGTGGACAACCCTGAACCACAGTCAACCATTGTAGAAGACGTGCCCCAGAAATGTGTAACACCGAAGATATCTTTGAGGAAGAGCATGAAGTCTTCTGCAAGAAGAACACCCAAAAGTGCAATTAAAAGTGTATTTGATGTCATGCGTTCAAGACGCAGTGGAGCATCACGGGCTAATCTCAAAGGTGAAAAATTTAAGCTGGTTATGTCAGTGTTTTCCTTTTGAGAAAACATCATTTTTCAAAATGTATTCCCATTTAAATATTTATTTACATTTTTCTTTGTTCCTTTTAAGTGTTGACCTCTTGGGCTGATATTGTAAAGTTTGGTCAGATTAAACCTCAAGCTGAAGTTACAACTAAGAAAACAACTATGAAGAGCAGTATAGTGAGGAAAACTGCAGTGCCAAAACCCAAGGTAAAATAAAAAAAATATCCATCTCAAAATAAAAATTTTTATTCTGATGCTTTTTTCAGATTTCTGTTAATGTTTTTAATCTGTGAATGGATCAATAATTTGTGATTTATAACAAATTGCATTTAACTATTGGTTACCTATTCAGACCCCTGCACGGAGGCTGAAAGATGACGTGAGCACTGGGCATGCAGCATCACCACTCACCATTGTTGTTGGCAAAGCCCATATGAGGGCTAACCAGTCTGTTGGTTGCGCACCTAAAATAGTGCCAAACATAGCACTATTTAGGAAAGACATGAAAATGGATGAGGACTTGACAGGTTTGTTCAATGTTGAAGAAAATAATGTATGTAATTAATGTTTGAGGAAATTGTTAGTCCAAAATCTGTGTGTTTTATGTTAGGTGTTGCAGAGATTTTCAAAACACCAGCCAATACCAGATCTAAGAATAGAGTTTCTGTGAATAAAGAATGTCCAGAGGTTCCTCTGGATGAGATTTCAGTGATGAAAACGCCAGAAGAACCAGGTTTGTACCACAAATGATCTACAGTGTATTGTTTTAATACAACTCAGATTTTCATGCACTTGTTTCTCATTTCCTACACAGGTGAAATGATTGTGTCTCCATTAAGTGTGGTCTCCACTGCCAAAAGTGGTTGTTACAACAATGAAGCAGTGACACGACTTCTTCTAGACAATCAGGATGGTAGTTTGTTGGAAGACGAAGGATATTCTCAGCTCCCTCAAAACACAAATGAGGCAAGTTGCCATGACGTAAGTCCAGATGTAGAGACGCCTTCCGATGTGCAAATGGAGGAAGAGGCTGCACCTGAAGCGATAGTCAAAACCCCAAAACAGAAAGCAGCACCATCCATGTGCCTCACTGGAGTCAAGCGACTCATGAGGACACCTAAACAGAAGGCTGAACCAATTGAGGACTTAAGAGGAAAGCTACTCAAGACCCCCAAGATATGTAAATCTTCCCAGTATGAAAGTCTAGAAGGCGTTAAAGAAATCCTAAAGACTCCCAAATATAGGGGAGCTCCAGTAGAAGACATGGTTGGGGTGAAAAGAGTGATGCAGACCCCAAAAGAGAAGAGCAATCCTGTACTCTGTGCAGCTGGTCTAAAGAGGCTTATGAGAACACCCAAAGAAAAAGCTGAGCAACATGAAGACCTGACTGGTGTGAAAGAACTGATGAAAACACCAAAAATAAAGGGAGCTGTGGTAGAGAATAAGTTGGGGCTAAAGCGATTGGTGAAGACGCCAAAGCAGAAAAGAAATCAAGTTGAAGTTGAAGAAGACCTAACTGGTGTTGAACAACTGATGAAGACCCCTAAACTCAAAGGAAAAGCAGTTGACTCCCAAATGCAGACTCCCAAAGAGAAAGTTGAACCTGTAGAAGACTGCTCTGGTTTGGGGAAGCAGTTAATGCAGACTCCCAAGCAAAAAGGAGATCCTGTCAGCAGTAGTCAGCTTGAAATCAGTCAGCTGATGAAGACCCCTCAAATTGAAGAAGCAGTGGCAGAGGATTCAACTGACCCTAAAGAATCAGAGAATAGCTTTTCTGCAACAACAGAAAGTAGAGCGACTGAGCCTACCGAGGTAAATGGTTACTCCATTAAATACTTGCACCATGTTTTCTCAGTAGATAATTTTGCTGACTGTGTGCTTGGTAGATGATTTTACCAACACACTTAAGATAATGTTTGTGTTCTTAAGTATCTAAAAGTATTTGGGAGGGGGTTTTTTTGTTTTGTTTTTTCCTTTCAGATATATTAAACCTTGTATTTTTAATTTTCAGACACAAGAACCAGTGGAAAGTGGCTCTGCATTCATTCCAGTTGAAGGTGAGTTAAATCGGTGTAATGCAGATTAGTTCTTAAATTCTTTCAAATTTGGGAAATTAGGCATTTACGACAGTAAACTACTAGAACTACTAAATGTTGTTTTTGCTTGTAGGTTTGGATAAGGAATGTGACAAAGAAAATGTTTGTCCATTTGAAACAATGGAGACTGAAGTTGTAAAATCTGTGGATCTCCAGTGCACAGCTGAAGTGTCTGAATCTAATCAGAGTGATCAAGATGCTGATACTGTAATTTCCCAGGAAAGACCACATGAAGAGTCAGTTTCAGTTGAAGCTACTGATGTGTTTCCTTCCAAGGTAGATGAGACTGAAGAAACTGTTTGCATATCTGAAAATACCAACACAAAAGTTGAAGCTTCCCCAACTTCATCCACTGCTGAGAAAGAAGAGCTGATCAAGTCTCCACCTGCAAACAAAATTCCTTGTGGCAGTCGGGGAAGAGCAGCACAGAAATCCAAAGATAAAATTGCCAAAGCACCTGCTGTGTTGTCATTAATAGAAGAGAAAAATCTTATTCCTGCTAGCCCTACCAGGGGAAGAAGAGGCAAGAAACTTCTTGAAGTTCCAGAAATAGCTGCCAGCCCAGTCAGAAAATCAGCCCGTAGTAGAGTTCCCAAGCACAGCTTTGTGGAAGAAGAGGCAAAGAATACTGAGGCTTCCCAAGTACTTGCAGAGTCGATAAATACTGCAATACCAGACAGCCTGCCTGTCGTTACCAAAACCAGGAAAGGAAGGAAAACTAAACAAGATGTTGCTGTTACTGTTGCTGTAGTGGTGCCCACTGTTGATACAAATGCTGTTGACCCACAGTGTCCAGATGCCAGTGAAGAGCAGGTCTCAGCCCCTGTTGTGAAACCTGGAAGGAGAAAGATGGACAAAGTAGAAAGTCAGCCTTCAGAAGAACTTAAACAGAAACCGACTGAAATTGTTTGTGAGGAAAATTCTGTTGCACCAGAGGATGTTAAGTTGCAGACTTCACTAGGTACTGAGCCTGTCTCTAGAGCTAGGAGGGGAAGGCCAGCAAAGAGGGATCACTTGAAAACTGAGCCAAGCCCTTCTTTGGAAAGTGAAATTACAAGCACTCATGCTGCTGTAGTGGCAGAGAAGCCACTGACACCTGTGGCAAAGTCAGGTCGAGGAAGGAAAGGTAAAAAAGAAATAGTCAAGGACCAGCCAGTGGATGATGATGTCACTGTTGTTTCCAAAGCTGTGCCAGAGGCAGATGTTGACCATAAAGAGGAGCCTCAACCACTCGTGAAGTCTGGCAGAGGAAGAAAGGCCAAACAGCAGAAACCACAAGTAGCTGAAGAAGTTGTTGACCAACCTTCTGTAGATACCAGCACACATTTGCCTGTGGCTGAAGAACACACTGAAACAGTGGTAAAATCTGTGAGGGGAAATCGGAAGACAAAGCAGTCAAAGGTGACCGTTTCAGTTGAGGTTGAGGAGAACATTGTCAGCCCAGTTGAACAAGCAGAGACCCCTGTTGTGAAATCTGGTCGAAAAAGGGCCGTTATGGCAAAGGAACCTGAAACGGTGGCAGATGTTTCTGTCAAAAGAGGTCGCCGTGCAGTTGCAGACCCTGCACCACCAGTCACTGTGGTGTCTAGCCGTGCACGTAAAGCAGTTGCCAAGGCAGTGTCTGAGGTTACTGAGGATGTGGCTTCATTAGAAGAGCCAGTTAAGCCTGTTAAACATACCAGGAGAACAGCAAAAGCACCTGAACCAAGGAAAGAAGAAAATGTTATGACACAAGCAGATTCTGAAGTTGTCGAGAATACAACAGTTGTTGCACTGGAGAAAGTGGAGAGAGGAAGCCGTGGCAAAAAACAAAAGGATTCAACTAAGGAGATCTCTAAAAACCCAATCAAAGAACCTGCTACAGCTGAGGAAACTAATGATGTGAAACCCTCAAAAACGGTTAACTGGAGCACAGATTTGGTCCTTTGTAAAGATATTGAAACTTCTACAGATATAAAAGAACCACAGCTGAAGAAATCCAGAAGAGTAGGCAAATTACCAGTTGAGACGACCTCCACAGAATCTAATCAAGCAGCTGATCTGCCACCACGAGTCCGTAGAGGAAGGGGAGCGAAAAAAGTAGAACCTCCTGTTGAAGACTCTCAAGAAACAGCCCATGAAAATGTCAAGCCATTGAGGAGAGGAAAGGCAGTAGCTCCCTCTGCACCTAAATCAGAGGCCCCAGAGAGCAATACATCAACTCCCCTCAAAAGGAAAAGGAATGAGGTGATTGAAGTATCGAATGAGTCTGTAAACGAGGAACCTTTGCCAAAGAGAAGAGGCAGAGTGGCCAACAGCACTGAAGTTGCAGCAGATGTCTCCAGCAAAGAGAAAACCTCTGAAGCTGAACCCGAAAAGGCTGAGCCTACTCCCAAAAAAGCTGGTAATAGAGCTACAAGAGGACAGAAAAGGACAGCCCAGGAACCAGATCCAGCACCTGCAAAGGCTCAAGAGTCTGTTTCAGGTAAGCCTAATGTAAACATTGTGTATTCCTGAAGAATTTACATCAGGATTTAGTAAGAAAGTGGGTGTTCAATGAACCCGTTTATGCAACTATAAAGTAGTTTTAGGATACTGAAAAATGTTCTTTTCAGATGTACTACCTGTATTTTTGTCCCATCAGTCTTACTGTAATAGCCTTCAAAGTTACTAAATATTTTGCTTCCCTGAGCTCACATGGTTTGGGGATTATTAAAGCAGTAATGCTAATGGCCTTGATAAGTGGCTATCTTGGCTGTATACAGTTTAGACCTGTTTATATGAATGTGTGATTATGATTAGCTTTTCTGTTTTGCATTTTGTTATGCTGTGCTGTGCTTTTTACCTGTTGAGTGTAATTGTAACATTTTATGTGTTCACAAAGGAACCACACGAAAAGGAAGGAGTGTGAAAAAAGTAGACGTCCCTACAGAGGCAGCTCCTGTCAGACGCACCAGGAGGAAGTAAAGCACTGATCTTACAGAGTGGTCTTAATTATCTATTCTCTGTAATCTCTTAAAAAAGGTTTCGTTTTTATATGTTTGTAATATTTCATTATGCCTATTTTCTATATATTTTTTTTTTCAGTGTAATTTTAGCCACTTTTATCTTAGGGAAGTGTTTGTGTACACTTATCAGATGTGTTTGTTCTTTTAAACTCAGAGTAGAGTGGCATTAAGATATGCAGACTTTTTTACTTCAGGAAAAGGTTTAATCAATTTCTACTTTTGAACTGTTAACATTGCTCAAAAACATTTCTTCTATATTCCCTTCCTTTTTTTTTATTTTATTAAAAGATTAAGGTCAGGGGTGCAAAATCAGGCTTAATCCCTTACCATTCTTAAGCCAAAAAGTGTGTAATATGCTGTGGTCTACATGTAACATGCTTAAAAGGTTTTCATTAAAAAGATTTTTGTTACTTCATGTTTGATCTGATTATATTTTTTATATATGCTATATTCCATGTTTTTATTAAATCAATCTCACTTGAAGACGTTGAGGCCATTTTTATAGGTTGTAATTCAATGTCAATGAAGGTTTGGCAAAAGACAGCCAGTAGGTCAATAGTAGTTTCGTTTTTACACAAAAAAAACTGTGAATGCTGTATATCCACTACATTTACATCAGTTAAATTACCAAGGTGTATTTTATAAAGCCATGCTAATGAACACTGCAATTACTAATTACAACAGAATAAACAATATCAGAAGTCATGTTTACATCGCCCTTTAATTGGTGTTATGATGATGTACTAATCTAAACAAGGTATGTAAATATGAGTTTTAAGATGGACCAAACAGATCTCAGACATATGTCAGCAAATCAGATTAATGACAGTCACATACAAAACATAAAGCTAGTCAGTTGAAGTTAATTTAAAACTAAAAAATACATCCTCTTCATAACCATAAATTAGTAGTCATGGTATTTACATGGCACCCTTCCATCTTTATTTTTTTCCTTTTCCTGCTATTTGC
>JAUCNO010000082.1:9360831-9371417 GCA_032353835.1 Enteromius viviparus | reverse complement strand
GCATCTTGATGTGGCACACCTGTGAGGTGGGATGGATTATCTCAGCAAAGCAGAAGTGCTCACTATCACACATTTAGTCTGATTTGTGAACAATGTTTGAAAGAAATGGTAATATTGTGTATCTGGAATTTTAGTTCTTTAAGTCCATCTCATGAAAAATCAGAGCAGAAACAAAGGTGTTGCGTTTATATTTTTGTTGAGTGTATTTGAAGGTTATCTTTTTTTGTATTAAAAACACTTTTCTTTTATTGGTCGGATGAAATATGCTATTTTTTTTTTGGGTTTTCATCAGCTGTATGCCAAAATCATCAATATTAAAACAAGAAAAGGCTTGAAACTACTTCAGTTGTGTGTAATGAATCTAAAATATTTGAAAGTCTAATGTTTACCGGTACATTACAGAAAATAATGAACTTTATCACAATATGCTAATTTTTTGAAAATGACCTATATATATATTTATACAGTCGTCAACATTCGAAGTGGATCAAGACAAGAATAGGTATTGTTTTTGATTTTAAGACAACTTTGATGAAAAGTTTTGATCCAATTCAAGTGTTGACTACTATATAAATAAATCCGATTTGATGTCAACAATCAAAAATGTTGTTAAATATATATTTGAGTTCTCCAAATACTGGCCATAGCCAACAGTAGCTTTTATGAGCTATACACATTTCTTGGTTTGACTTTTTTTTTTTTTTACATTTCTAAATATATATTTACTTGGAAGTGAACTAAGGTTCTACTAAAACTTACATCGTTATTATATCTAAATGGTCAGTTATTGTGATATCTGCCTATACTGAAATAACGTCCTGGAGGCTGATTAAGAAATTAATTTGCATTACATACAATTAAGTCAATCAGCAGATGTTTTTATCCAAAAGGACGGTGTAAGCAATCAAACTCAACAAAAGAGCAATTATACGCCAGTGCTATAACAAGTCTCAGTTAGCGTGACAAGGTTTTTTTTATTGAATAATAATAAAACCGATAGGATAGGAAAAGAGTAGTGTGGGCTACTGTTAGAGGCCCTTTTTTGCTTTTGATAATTGTATAATTAAGTTGGAAAAACAAGAAGAGAGTGTTTTTGGTATTAAATAAATAGAGTGCAAGTCTTAAAGTTTTTAAAAGTACAGATTGGTAGAGTCAGAGGGTTAAATATAGATGCTGCAAGATTTGTTTTTAGCCGATTCTTGAAGATGCCTAAGGATTCAGCTGCTTGAATTGAGTTTGGCACGTCATTGACCATGTAATTCAAAGGTCTGTGAAAGCGATTTTGTGCCTCTTTGGGATTAAACAATAAAGCGATGTTCACTGAATGCAAGCTTCTAGAGGGCACATACATCTGAAGTAATGAATTTGGGTAAAGGTGTGCAGAGTCAGTGGTGGTTTTGTAGGCAAACATCGATGCCTTGAATTTTATGTGAGCAGCTATTAGTAGACAGTGCAAATTAATAAACAGGTGTGACATGCATTCTTTTTGGCTCATTAATAATTAATCTTGCTGCCTCATCCTGGAATAATTGTTTGACAGAAGTAGCTTGAATTACTGCCAAGAGAGCATTGCAATAGTCCAGTCTGAACAGTTGTGAAGCATGTTCCGAAAGAAAGGGCCTGATCTTTTTGATGTTGAATAAAGCAAATTTGCAGGGCCAGGCAGTTTTAGCAATGTGGTCTGATACGGTCAGCTGATTATCAATCACAACTTCAAGGTTTCTGGCTGTTTGAAGGGGTTATAGTTCACTGGATTTCGAAATTGTGATGAAACAGTGGGTTTGCTGGAACCACAAGCAGTTATGTCTTGTCCAGGTTGCCGGTCATGGCCACTATTGTTGGATCATTGGGATGGAAAGAGAGGTAGAGTTGAGTGTCATCAGCATAGAAGTAATATGAAACCCCATATTTCTGAATGATGGAGCCTAGTAATGATATGTAGACAGAGAAGAGAAGTGGTCCGAGAACTGAGCCCTGAGGCACCCCAGCAGTTAGATGTTGCGACTTGGACACTTCACACCTTAAAGATACCTATCTGAGAGGTAAGATTCAAATCAGTGGAGTGTGCTTCCTGAGATGCCTTCTAGTGGTTAACCATGTCAAAAGAAGTGGACAGATCCAGCAAGATAAGTATTGAAGAATCTGCTCTTGCAAATCTGAGGACTTCAACAACAGAAACTCTATTAGTGAGAGCAAGGTATTCTTAGTTGAATGTCCACTTCTGAAACCACGTCTGGTTGCTGTTCTGTGTAAGACTTGGTTAAACACTGTAAGTTCACACACAGCTTGTTTACATGTTTTTGCAACGAAAGGTAGAAGGTAAACCAGTCTGTAGTTCTCTAAAAGAGAGTTATATTCAGAAAAGTATTTAAAAAAATGGAACAATATATATATATTATGTTAGAATAGGGAAATGGCAAATATGGTATTAAATGCTGTCTTAGCAGTGATAGTGTGAAATGACTCACCTGTGGCAAAATCAATAACGCATAGTATGTGGCCTCTCCCCTTAATCACTTTTTGCAGCTTCCTTTTCATGTAAATGTTTAGGCCCTGTTTTTCCCATCAGCCTGCTGTCCACATGGTGGACATTATGGCCGTAAAACATACTTAAAATGGAAAAGCTATGAGTGCCCTGGAATGAGAAATCAGAGGCGTGTGAAGAGATAAATGAGTGTAATTACACAATGAGGCATGCTGCTTCATTACAGCTGCTGCATATGACACTAGAGGATTAGTCACAAATGAACAGCACACATCCTGCCTTATTTCATGCAATCTGGTGCACATGCAAAAGTAATTAAGACAGATAAAATAAGCATTTCTTTTTTTTTTAATGTGTATTGCTGGAAAAGAGTGTGGGTAGTTTATTGGGTACTGAGCATGTACTGTATATGCGTGCATTCTGCTTTTTTATGGTGCATTGCTGATTATGTCATTTGTGTCTTCTGTGAACATCATAGGGTCAGTTTTACGAGTTTAAAAAAAAACAGATCGAAATATATGATTAAATAGATCCCTTTTCAAATAAATTGATATTTAAATATTAAATAAAACAAGAATTTTAACATCTATGAAAATATATGTATATACAAAAAATGCATAGTTTAAGTGTAGTGTTTTCCCAAGATTTGAATGCATGTTATGCTTTGTATCATGACCATTTGTGAGCCAAGTAAATGTATTAAGTTGACAGTTGGTTTGTGTTTTAAATAAACCAAAAAGGTGTCTGACAGTTGTGTATTGAACTTTGTTAAAAGGTCTTTTCTTTGGTCTTATCTTGTCCGGCAAACAGCAAGCCAGAAAAAGCTTTAACTAAACTGCAATGAATCTATAAATAAAGCAATAAAATACTGATTATTTATAGAAAACAAGAAAACTGTCTCAAACATTTTCTTGTGCCAAAACTAGAAAATAATACCTAGTCAGATTACATTATGGAAACCTAAAATAGTTTTTTGTATTTTATTGTTAAAAAAGTGGTGGCACCCACCTTATAATTATTTAATGGCAAAAACGTATTGATCCTGGACCAGTCACAAAAACACATTTAACCTGTGAATCTTTAACGGCACATCAACTGGTATTTATTTGTTTTAATTAGATGCTAACTGAAGAAGAAAGAGTTACATGGTTCGGTTACCTGTGGATGATTCTCACGGGAAATTAGTTGTGTTGCATGATGGGTTAGAAGTTTAGAAGTGTTTATTTACCATTTTACTGTGAGTAGCTTTTCTGGAAGTTGTCCTGAGAGTGTTACAAATCTATTTTGCGTGGCAATTCGTTCGTATTTTATGAGGTGGGTAATTCACATGACCTCACTTGCACAAATTAATAAAATTTTTGCTAAATCGTACGCATTTTACGAATTGCAATTTGTACAAATTTGTATGATTGACCTACATCTAAACTCGCCCTGGGGTTTTAGACAAAACGTACAAATACTGTTGGTCTTACCATTGTGTAGTAATCATTCCCCCATGATTACTACTAAACTAATAGATAAAAAACCAACCTTACAATAATACTTGTATTTATTTGATGTGTAATGGATGAAAATTGGTTTCAAATAAAAAGTCCCCATTTATCCATATAACATTTTATTGAGATATGTAGTGTAAATCATTTAATTCATTAAAAAAATTAGTTTGTCTTGCAAAGTTTACCTTTATATTAGCTTTGTCAAGCTCAGAAGAGGTTTATTTTAAAAAAAGTCACATTTTAAACTAAATAAATTCCAAATGATAGAATAAAATAACAATAAACATTTATATAAAATAATAATTTGATAGTCTCTAACCACAATTAAAATGAATACTTTAATACTCAGTGCTCAATGCTAATTTGAGTATTTAATTTGATGCGTCCTATATTGTGCTCCCTTGATGGTGGTTATGGCCTTTGTAGTTTTTATATGAGATTAGAAGAAAAAGTGTAGCAGTAACTCTTTCAAAAGCAATTATAATTAAACTTCCTGAGAATGGAGTTTATTATTAGCTTATTTAAGAGGAAATCAAATCAGTGCAGGACTACTCTAATGGGTTTAGGTTTCATCATTAAAACATTATCAATTTTCACTATGGCCTTAGCATTTTTAGCAGCCTATGTTGCAACACAACCACTCACTGAAGTCTGTTACTGTAAGTTTCACATATCTAAAAAATGTCCATTAAAGTCATTTAAAGCACCGGCTTTAATGTCTCATTCATAGACATTATGCTATCAGTCTTATACGTTGTCTCTTTCAGGTCGTCTCTCTGAACTGGATCAGCTCATGCAAACATGCTAGGCTGCTACCAAAGCACTCTGCTCACATTAGCGAGGCCATAACGCGTGATAAGACTGATAATAATTCCATGTTTTCCTCTGATTCCCTGTAACATTATCCTTGAGACAGGAGGACAGCCATAAATGCAGGAAGTTTCAGGATTTTGTGTGCATATGTGGAAGACGCACGGTAGCAAAGTTACAACAATGAACGACTGCACCTTTTCATAAATGGTCATAAATAGCTTTTTACTGTAGAGTTCTTGTCTTTGGCTCCTTTCTGTCTGAGAGGTGGCTCTCTTGCCTCTGTCTGTGTGTGTCTGTTTACTGTCTTTTGCTACAAAAACATAGCCGTGGCCAAACATGACTTAATACATGTTCACTTTACAAAGATTTTAACACAGCTGAGCGTTTACCATCAATGTGGTTGTACTCAATTTGTATTGATTTTACACAAGTGTGCTGTAAATTTTACAGAGAAGTAAAAGGTTTGAACACACTTGACACACACACATTAATATATTAATGCTCTCAAATAATTCTAATAACATCCAAAATAAAAGTTTTTGTTTACATAATATTTAGTGTACATTTTGAACATACAGTATTTACATGTACAGTATATACATTTATATATTTAGATTATTATTATATATATAAATGTTTCACATATAAACATAACGTTTTTCTTAAATATATACATGCATGTTTTTATATACTTGATAAATATACACTCATATATTATGTTAAAAAAATTTTTTTTGGATGTGCTTTGATGTTTGTGTGTGTAGCATATATATATAGGCCTATATTCATTTATTTGTTCATTCCCTCTTGGAAATATGCATATCAGTTCCGTACAATATTGTAATTTTGTGATGCAATAGGAGTAATTATTTAAAAATCCGCACCTGAAAACTGATTTGTTTATGATGTGAATATTGGTGTAAATTTAACTTATATTGTGATTCATCAGGGGTTATTATGGCACTGGTTGTTTGTATCTGATGGGAAAAAATAGTTTTGAGTTGTAACTTTTTAAAAGAAATGACAATAAAACTAATGTCCTTAGATTGGAATCTATTATACAATACTAATATATAAATATACAGTGTTTGTGTCTTATTTGATAAAAATTTTGCATTTTTCTCATAACAAATCATGAATGTAGATTTAATTAATGAAATAAAAAAATTACATAAAAATTGAAAGGAGTAAGAAAATTTTCAAATACAGGTGTAAACTGTTTACATTAATATGTAATGAAACTAAATTAGACACGATTCATTTATGTTTTAAAGTCAAAAGATTTAGTCAGAGCAAAAGGAAAAGATGTATCACACTATATTTATGAATTATGCAAATTATAAAGTTATGTTATGTTCCTGTTCTAATCTGTTTATTCTGTCATGTCCATTCTGAGGACCCCAAATGCAGTTTTATGGTTCTTCATATAATTTGATTTTACAGCTAGTGGAATTATTACACACAATCCCACTAAAACCTAAAATCAATGCAATTACATGCTCCATAGAAAAAAGGTGTTTCTATTATTGATCAGAAAATATAACACCGTACGTTTACATATGAAAGTGTCTACTGATCAAAAAGTGTACTCTGTTGCTTCTTTCTCATCCGCTCGACTATCACTGCGTCAGAGGACATTATTCACTGTCTGGTATTTGTAGAGTTATCATAGCGTAAACACTCTTCCAATCAGTTTGTGCTTGTATTATCTGCCGTGGCTTTCTCAGTGTTTATTCAGACTGATAGGCTGAAGTGTGAGTATCAGTATCTACTGTGTGTTGTTTCTCCTCATTGACTTTTATGGTTGCACAGGTTGAGGGACCAGGAGCGAGCGACTCCAGCCACGGAGAAAATCCTACAAATTTTACAGGAGAAGCCTCAGTAAATGTTTCTGTGAACTGTATGCGTTATTAAAAACTAAGAAATGAGTGATTTGTACCAGCAGATGAGTTTTTGCACACTGTGGGCTGATCATATTTATATTTGATAAAGAAAATGTCCACAGGAGAAGACCACTGACATTTATGCAATTTGTAGTCTATTATGCCTTTTATTAGCACCCAGGACTGGAGGATTTACACTGTAATCTATTCTTGCTTTTATGGTAGCTCAGAGAAAAATTGCCCATGTGCCTTTAAATACAACTATACAACCTGATTTCACAAAAACATCTAACTATTTTATGAGGTGCATGAATCCATTTGATGTGAATTGTGCAAAAATGTTCTTTTAGGACAAAAAAGTAAGCATGAAGGTCCACCCGTAACCTAACTAGTGTAAGCAGATTGCACAAAAACATATGAATTGGCCACCAGTTCATTAAAAATGTTAATTAGTAACAGTGCTATCAAATTGTATTGAACTATTATTCCACCTGCAATAGATACATTAATATGTTGGAGAAAGGTCTAATATCTACTCAGTTGTTTAGTTATAGGTATTAGTAGACAAATAATTTATTCATTAATTAAGGAGTTTGGAGATTTAAAACAATGCATAGAATGTACCTGATAATTAATTGTCTTATTATAAGCCATAAAATGCTGCAGGGATGATGTATTTTTGTAGGCCAAAACCTGGAAACCCGTAAGAATTTGAGCACTTCTCTAGTGGCACTGTCCTCAAGTCAATGGGTTTTTAAGGTTTAAGGTTAATGGTTTTGAATATTTAAATAACTGAAATAATGTATAGATATTTTCACATTTTATTACATGTCATAAAATTCATCAGTAATACCCCCTTGTAAATTTTATTAAATTGATTAACTTTAATAATTATTAATATTTTTTTTACTAGTTAACCAGTGCCTAATTGGCTCAGTTAAAATAAATCATTATGGATTTTTAACGAGGAAACCAAGGTAAATTCCAGGTTAACTAGGAAAAATTACAAAAATATGTAAACTCCAACCCAATCTTATAAGAAAATGTAACTGTTTAATAAGGTGGTGATTTCAAATATGTATGAGGTGATTGTATGAAATTCTGCTCTTTAATTAAAAAAAAATAAGCACGAAAGTCCAAAATTTCAGTGCAGTGTAAGCAGGTTGTACAAATTCTTATGAATTATCACCAATTTGTAAAAAATTTTAAATAGTTAGGCTGTTAATTACTGTACTGGTGTTTGGGATTTGTCAAGACAGATCTCACACGAATTGAGATTTTGTATATCCTTACTCCTAACCATCCTTCAACGTAACTGTCACAGAGGCAAAATTGGATCATACAAAAACCAACTAATGAGATACAAATAAGCACAGAAATAGTTACAAACCGGGTTCATTTGTCTGGTCCTCCATACTATTTCCAGGCTATTGCATATTATTCAATTTCCCTAATTCCCAACAATTACGCTAGAACAGAATTGACTTTTTTCCTCAATACTTGTAATTTGAGGGATCTCTGATAATTAGGGTGGTCTCATTAAAACAGTTAAAGATTAATTGCACTGGCTAGTTTGATTAACCACCCCTGCCTTCGTTAGTAATCAATGACGTATAATTAGAATATCGAGTTCTCAGTTACCTCCTGATTCTTTCTTTTAAATGAATGTCTATCATTTATAGATTTTAGAGAAATTCTTTTCATCAAAACCCCCATCATCACAGTTGTGTCGAAGTGCTAGAGGACACGTTCACTCACAAAAGATCAGGTATTTATGCAAACAATCCGGTTTATCACTTCCTTTGTACTTTTAGTTTAATGTCTTGGTTCGTGAAACTAAGACAATAGTAAGCAAAGATTGGAATTTTACTTTGTTGGGCGCAATCTGGATTAGCGAGGGTCACGCGGAGTCGAGCCACGTTCAACACATGAAGCACGCATTCGGCACGCGCTGTGTCCGCTCTAGCGCGCCCTCTACTGGTTTTACGCAAGCGTTTTCCTTTTGATATTTTATTGATTTAGCAGACAATTTAGTCCAACGCGATTACTAAATCCATAAACTGTTGATTTACCACATCACAGATGCAACCAAAGTATAATAATACAAACACAGTGGTGTTCAATAAATTGCTCAATAAATGTAGGCTATTTCTAATAATAATTGGAATAAACAAGCATCTGTTTTTATTTCCATAGTCAAAAAAACGACATTATTGTTTATTTGACGGGTGTTTTTTAAAACATTGATCCAATCAAAATAGAGTATCAAATTAAATGTTTTTACAAAAAAAAAAAAAAATTAATAAAGTGTGTACCTTTCTGGGTACTTGTTAATATCACTCCTGTCAAGTTGAAAAACAGGCCTACCTACACAGAAACTGTGTATATAACTGCTTAAGAAGGCTATATATATATATATATATATTATGTTTCAAGCATGCTATAAAATAAGGTATTTAAGGCTGTGCTTTATTGTGAATGTACTCATGCATGTTGTACATCACCACATGACTATTACAATGATATTCTCAATATTTACCTTATTGCTCAATTTTATTTTAACCATTTTAAATACTCATAATCAATTATTCAGAAAAAATAAAATGAAATTAATGGCTGGACTGGTATTCGAATTACCCACTCTCAGTTCATTCAGTTTTAATCCATATTATACAACAGTCTTGTTAATGTTCAGAGACCCATAGACATTGTGATCACAGGGTTGGATGGCTTGTGCCAATGACTCATTAGTTTATCATTAACACTCCAGTTGTGTGTAAGTGCTGGGTGGGGTTTGGACCTCCCTCTTGGGTCTCATGGCTATAAAAGCATCCTGGTCTGGTGAGAGAGGAGCAGATCAACGCTAACAGCCAACATCAGCTTTAAACAATCCTTTTGGGCCTTAAAATCTACTGCAGAGTAAGTAGAATTCTGATTTTTTTTTTACTCTTTAAAGGAAATAGTCTTTAGTTGATAACTTTAACATTACGGCATCAGATTCAGAACCACGGATAGCTCCATGACAAAGCGCATCAAGTAAACTTAAACAAAACTGTTTAGCAACTATTGAGGCTATCAATAGACCTAGAGCAGGAAATCTACAGCAAATGTATATTTGAAATGCACTTGCTCTTCAGAGTCCATCAATGTTACAAAACGTTTTTGTTTGTGTCTGTCAGATGGCAAGTGCACTGAGATCCTGGACCGTGCCACTGGCTCTTGTGCTGTGTGTCATAGTGTGTCTCAGCAGCTTGGCTGAAGCTTACCCACCCAAACCAGAACCTCCAGCGGGAGATGTGGGTCCAGAGGAGATGGCCAAGTACCACACGGCTCTAAGACACTACATCAACCTCATCACACGACAGAGGTGAGGCTAGAATTATCCATGCATTACCTGTGTATAATACCGAGTGTCTAAGCTGATCATGTCAGATAAATCAGTGTTAAAGGCTAATAGTAGCATTGATTACTTAATAAAAACTTTCATAAATAACAGAGTCCTGCATCATGAAAAAAATTGCAAAAAAATAGAGGTCTGATGTTATAATTTGCTAGCGCTGAATTAAAAATCTATCAATAAAAATATCAATAACCAGTTTCCATCATGTGCTAGCTTATATATTTCAGATCGTATTATGCATCAGCTGTAATACAGCAGTCTAATGTTTCAGTTTAATTTAAATTGTACTTACAGGGTTAGTTTCCCGAACAGGGTTTAAGACTAGTCCTAGATTAAAATAAATGTTAAGAGCTGTCTAAACTGGAAAAAGGTTGCACTGAGATATCTTAAAATACATGGCAATATTGTTTGTTCTTAAAATGCTCATAGATCATGCATTTTTGTAAGACATGTTTCTAAAAATTCTTAAATGTCCTAAATTAGCAAAGGTCTAGTCCTGGCTTAATCTA
>JAUCNO010000082.1:9332881-9350773 GCA_032353835.1 Enteromius viviparus | reverse complement strand
ACCAACACGTGCCGACCTCTTAGATCCAAAATGAAGAATCTTAATGCCCGGAACACCGCCAGCATTTCCAGCTGATTTATATGCCATGAGAGATGCTGACCGGTCCACAGCCCTCGGGCTGGCCGGCTGTTCATAACCGCCCCCCAACCTGTGAGGGATGCATCCGTCGTTATGACAACCCGCCGACACGGTACTCCTAACACTGGGCCTTGCCCAAGAAACTGTATGTCCCTCCACATGACTAGAGCTCGCACACAACGTCGAGAAATTCTGATCATGTGTAACGGGTTTCCCCTCGGGGAGAACCCTTTTGACTTGAGCCACCACTGAAGTGGCCTCATGTATAGCAGGCCCAGCGGTATTATGCCTGACGCTGCTGCCATGAGGCCCAAAAGCCTCTGAAAAAACTTCACTGTTAGTGAAGAGCCCTCCTGCACTCTTCTGGCCGCCTGTAGGATTGCAATGATTCGAACGGGAGACAATTGTGCCCGCATCGTGACTGAATCCCACACCACACCCAGATAAGTGGTTCTCTGAACCGGAGAAAGCACACTTTTCTTGGTGTTTAACCTTAACCCCAACCTCTTTATATGAGATAGGATGACATCTCGATGTCTGCCTACCTCGTCCTGAGACTGACCTAAAATCAGCCAGTCGTCGATGTAATTGAGGACGCGAATGCCCTGAAGCCGCAACGGGGCTAGGGCTGCGTCTACTACTTTCGTAAAAGTACGGGGTGAGAGTGCTAGCCCGAAGGGCAGGACCCGATATTGGTAAGCTTTGCCCCCGAAAGCAAACCTCAGGAACTTCCTGTGAGATGGATGAATGGAGACGTGGAAATATGCGTCCTTGAGATCTATTGTGACAAACCAGTCTACTGACCTGATTTGATTCACCACTTGTTTTAGTGTAAGCATCCTGAACTTCAGCCGACTGACCGAGCGGTTCAGTTGCCTGAGATCTAAAATGGGCCTCAGCCCTCCATCTTTCTTTGGAACCACAAAATATCGGCTGTAAAACCCCGAATTTATTGATGCAAGCGGAACCACCTCGATGGCCCGTTTGCATAACAATGCTTTTACTTCTTCTTGTAAAATCAGCGTCTGCTCGGGACTCACTACAGTGAACTGAACCCCGTTGAATCGAGGAGGTGCCAGATCGAACTGAATGCAATATCCCTTCATTATAATATTTAAAACCCAAAGAGAAATGTTTGGTAGGCTGGCCCATACCGCCAAACTTTCTACTAAAGGAACCAGTCCCTCGGGACTGGTCTCCGGTGAACAGAGCTGAAAGTGGTGCACCACCCCTGGCTCGCCAGGAGAGGGCGGGGTAGACCGCACCATCATCCCCCTCGGGGGATGCACGCTTTCCAGCTCCCCTGAGACGCATCTCAGAGGCGGCTGTACAGCGTGAGGAGAGCAGAGGAGATCGGTGGGAGCCGTGATTCGCAGCGGCAAAACCCGCCCGTCTCCCCAGGGGCTTGCTCTCTGAGAGCTTAGAGTGCATGATATCAGGACCTCTTTTGGGATTTCTTAGCCATAATCACTTCTCTAAGATCTTGCTTAGGCTTGTGTCTAACAGACCCGGTTACATTGCGCCTATCCCCAGCACCCCGGTCTCGCGGGGGTGCCCGGGAAGCAACACTCTGTTTCTGATTCACCCTGTGGGAGGCAGAGCTAGTCGTAGGCTGCCCCGCCCTCAGCGTGAATGTACGGCGCGGGAGCACACTTTGCAACGCCGCAGATTGTTTGCGTGTCTCCTGATGTCTTTCGACCACAGTATCCACCACACTACCAAAAAGCCCAGAAGCTGACACCGGGGCATCTAAAAAGCACACTCTGTCCTGCGCCTTTACATCTGACAGTGATAGCCACAGATGTCTCTCAGCCGCTATCATTGCCCCCATAGATCGCCCCACAGCACGAGCCGTTTCTTTTGTTACTCGTAAAGCTAGGTCTGCAGTTTTTCCGAGCTCAATTACGTCTTCGGGATCTATCTGATCGCGCTGACTTAGGTCTCTCAGCAAATCTGCTTGATAAGCCTGCAACACCGCGAGGGTGTGCAGGCAAGCGCCAGCTTGCCCCGCCGAAACATAACCCTTCCCCACCAGCCCTGACGTGACACGGAGAGGTTTAGAGGGGAGAGAGGGCTCTTTCAGCGGGGATGCCGCCCCAGCCGACAGATGGCCCGCAAGCGTCTGTTCGGCCGCCGGCATTTTTTTATATCCCCTTTCCGCGAGCCCCGAAACATTACCGTAGTAAACACCCGAGGGAACAAACAGTCTCGCCGAAAAGGGCCTTCCCCAAGACCTAGACAACTCGTTGTGTAGGTCTGGGAAGAACGGGAGGTTTCGGCGAGAAAGAGGCGGACGAGATTTAAGGAACCGCTCGTCCAGCCTGCTAGCTGGTTTGTCAGACGGCGGGAGCTCCGGCCAGTCTAAGTTTAGTCGCTCGACTGCACGGGTAACCACCTCTAGTAACTCCTCATAACCGGGGGACTGAAAAGGTTGGCTGCTTTGCACACTTACTACATCAACCTCCTCGGAGGAAGATGAGTGAGATACGAGACGATCTCTCTGGGGAGAAGAAACCGGTATCAGCGGCGCTTCAAACCCCGGAGAGATGTCTCTCGATCTGCCTGGCCGGGAAGGAGAAAGAGGATCACTCGTCTCCATTCCCTCCAGCAGATCGATTTGTGAGCCCCATGAACGAAGACGCCGCTCCGCCTCGGCGGCAGCGGGGCCAGCACCACGGGGCACACTCACAAAGTCCCCCTCCTCGAAGAGGGATCTCCGTGAGCGCAGAGTGGCCAGCGAAAGTTGCATACAATGCGGGCAGTCCCCTCCCTCGAGAGCGGCTGCCGCATGCTCTCCGCCCAAACACACAACACAAAGACTGTGGGTATCTCTAGGCGTGATGTAACGGCCACAGGGTGGAACACACTTAACAAAACTCCTTTCAGACATGCTTACTTTAATTTCACCCGAGGGTGACGTCTCTGCACTCCGTTGGGCGGTTTACACAGCAGTTTCAGAGCGCGGTCACGCTGGAGGCGTTCCCATAGCGTTTTCGGACGCAGTTCTCGTTCCTTCAAGGAACTAGGGTTATATACATAACCCGGAGACGCTTTCTTTCTTAAACAAAGCAAGATGAAAAAACCAAATGAAAACAGGCCATTTTATATATATTTTCAACCTGCAGTCTCCCATCCAACATTTCCAGACGCTTTGAGCCTTCCTTGCCTACAGAAGTCCATTCACCACCTTCTCAGCCGAACCCCTTTTCACTGATGAATTAGGCCGCCCAGCCTTGGGGATTCTGGTTCCAAAAGCATCTTAAAGCAGTACTCCATCTCTCAGGCTTGCACCCAGACAGTTACTCTTCCCATTCCTTCAGGATTGGCGCAGCAACCTCTGCAGCAGGAAAAGGCTCATCTTCAAGTCAAATTCAAACTCTCGTACGATGGTCCTCGGATGCATTCAAAAGCTACATCAAATCCGAACCATCTTCTGTCCAGAAAGCTCTACAAATCCTCGCAAGCCCCCAACCGGACCCGCAGGGTTTGCATCACTAACCACCCCATGCCCGCCAAACCCGATCCGCAGTCAAAATCTCCCCAAAAAATCTCCCCACTTCCACTCAAAGCATTCCCCGCTTCCACCAGAGGCTACCTCAGCAGAAGCTCTAGCTCAGCCCCGCTTCCATCAGAAGCTCCCAAACCCATCCTCCATCAGAGGCTTATCTGCAGCCCCGCTTCCACCACAAGGTCTAGCCCAGCCCCGCTTCCACCAGAAGCTCCTAATCACAACCTCCATCAGAGGCTTGTTTTCAGCCCGCTTCCCTTAGAAGCTTCCCTCAGTATTGCAGCCTCTGTGTTGTCTTTCGAGACTGGGTTTTTTCCCAATGTATTCAGAGGGCAGACAGCAAGAAGATCAAGGGGTTGTGGCGAGCAGAAAGTATGCCACTGTTTTTTGTTATTGTTAGTTTTTTTCGCACGGGGTTGGAGTTTGTGATTACCGGCAAAAGTAGGTGACTATAAATAGTAGGCAGTACCTGACAGAATGTGCGTCATCAGCAAGGTTGTAACCAGATGTCGGATGGCTGTGTGGGAAAAAAGCGTCCGCTTAAGCTGTGGTTTCCAACAATTTTCAGGCAGTTCCTTTGACCTCAAGAATCTCATTTGCTCTGACATGCATTGTGAGCTGTAAGGTTGTATATAAACAGGTGTGTGGCTTACCTAATCAAGGCCAATCGGTATAATCAAACACAGCTGGACTCAAATGGAGGTATGGAACCATCTCAAGGATGATCAGAAGAAATGGACATCACCTGAGTTAAATATATGAGTGTGTCAGCAAAGGACCATTTGATATTTCAGTTTTTCTTTGTTATTAAATTTGCAAAAATGTCAACAATTCAGTTTTTTTCTGTCAAAATGGGGTGCTGTGTGTACATTAATGAGAAAAAAAGAACTTACATGATTTTACCAAATGGCTGCAATATAACAAAGAGTAAAAAAATTAAGGGGGTCTGAATACTTTCTGTACCCACTGTACATTGCCTAAAATGTGTGTATTATGTAATATGTTACATATATCTTATGTTTTGTTTCCTGTGTTTTTCATTTTTCATCCAGAAGGTTTTTTTGTGATTTTCGGTTGATCTTATTGGAGTATCTTGCTTATTAAAGATAATTTAGATCCTTCCTCCTACTGGCTGTGGCATTATGCTATTAACTACAGTTTTTGTCACATAATTTGTATTTAGTAACAAACAACAATTTGTAAGTAATCTATCCAGCCAGAACTGAATGTATTGCAGCTCTCTGCAGAGAGGGTGGATTTGGGGTAAATACTTGGGCTGACCATGTGATTTTCACACAGAAACTCTCTCTCTCTCTTTCTCTAGTTGGCCTCTGACAAATTTGGTACGTGGACAGACGCTCAAAGACAACGAAAATGCCAGTAGCATCCGCCAGCTCTGACTCAGGTAAGATGCGCTATCTTAATGATTTACTGAACGTACAGTTTGTTAACAGTCCAAAACCTTATTAATTCACAAAAGGGTTTTGTGATATAACGCAGAGGGAAAGTCAGTGACAAACATAACAAGCCAGTCAGCCGCTTTTGGCTGAAACCCACAATAAACTGGGATTAAATGTTTGTGCTTCACTGAGCATCCACACATCTGCCAAGCATCAGACCTAGCTTTCACTGAAGAGGCACTTGAGTCAATATCATTGTATTTCTCTGGACAGCTTCACAGAATAAAATCAATGCATTGTACTGTTATGATGTTCTTTTGTTGCAACAAAGACAAAAGCAGACAGAAGATCGCTTCCTACCGTAAAGAAACTATTCTGAGAACAGGAGAAGGGCTGATGAAAAAGTAACATAAATTAATGAATTTGGAATTCATATCAGGGTCCAGATATTAAAGTATAAAGACTATGTATATTTAAAAAGTATATAGGTATTTAACAATTTAGATTGTAGAATTTCTATGTATATGTTTATGTATATTATACAGTATATTTTAGAATTAATTAACATAATAGTGTGCAATTTTTGTTTAGTTAGAGGTGAAATTCTTTTTTTCCGAAATAAGGAAAAGTGTTGAATTTGGAAAAATTTTTGCAGCACAGTCTGTGCCACTTTTTAATTTTTATTCTCTGATACCTAATGTGTTGATTAACATCAATAAATTCAAACCAAATGTTACTAAAGATACCCCTTAGTATATATTGAAAGTATCTTATAAATCAGCATTACCTTGCATTGTATGTCTTTTCACAGACATTACCATCCTCCGTGCAGGTTTCTGGTATTAAATGAATGAGCTCTCAGTGCTAACCTGCAGTCATGAGAATACACACATTGTAATCTCTTACACTGCACAGAATCTTGGCTCAGAGCCAACTCTTTCAGCTCTGTGATCGCACTGAATGGATTGTGCACACAGAGTGAAAAGAGAGCAAGAGACCAAGAAAAATTAGGTGAACTTGCCATTTGTGAGAGTAATAAATGGTGCAACCTTGAACACATTACTCTTATTCACAGGTTAGTGACCCAAATGTTGAGTTACTCCCTCTGGGGCCACAGCCATACTACCTACCTCAGGATGTTTGTTTTGGCCATGTACTATCTCTTCTCTGATGACAAGTCTAAAATTAGAGAAACAAGGACTTTAGACCTGATATTTGCCAATATTAACATAATCCTGTCATTGGAAGTGCATAGAGGCTAAACTGGCCTCTAAACTAGATTAAGAAACGTGCTTAAGCAGAAGTGAAATGCATAGAGTCAATTTGTTTAAGCGTGTCAGGTGGTTAAGTGCTGGTGGAAAAAGTGTGTGTGTGTTGCTTTCAGCAGTTTGGGTGCAGGTTGGCAGCTCATTTGTCTAGAGAGGAGCAGGGAGGGTGAAGGTTTTGAAAAGGGACTTCATGCCCCGTTGTGAAGGAACAACAAGACACCGTACATCCAGTAACTGTAGCTAGCTGGCAAGAGGAAGCATACATTTGGAGTAAATTGTATTTTCCATGGCAGAATACAGCCTTTCTGTGATGTGCTTTTTGACCTTTCTGAGTTTAAATTAATTTAAATATGTATTTTGTAGGCATAAAATAATGATAAAGGCAATTAAAAAAGGTTTATTAAAGGGATATATAAAATAAAGGGCCTTCTGTAGCAAAACTATAATTTTTTTTTAAGTTAATTATCCATATTTCAAACATAATAAACACTTTCCTATGTTTATTACGTAATAAATACAACATATGACATTAGAATCATTATATTTAAACTTTTCTTGGAAACGGCATAAATGATTTAGAAACGATATGAAAGCAAGATGAATACAAAGACAACATTTCTAAGAAATTGGCATGTCATTCACCCAAGTGACCATTATATTCTTCCTATGCAAAGTGACTTGATAATTACAGCTCCCTTGAGCAACCGAGGCATAAGGGCATGTTCATAGCTCATGGTTCTGTCTTTGTAGGACTAGAAGCTGTTTTAGCTGGGAATGATTCAGAATTGACATATTAGACTAATAACTGTTCTAGTACTTTAAGGTGCTGCTCAGGTTTTAAACCTGTAACGTTGCCAGTATCGTGCATGCCTTTCTGCGTTGTGGTCTGCTGAGAGAGCAATGCTATTTCAGCAGATTGTAAGCACCTAAACATGCTGATCCAGAAGGCCAGCTCCATTACTCAATTACTGAATGAAGTTGTGCTTGGACAGAATGTCTTGAGCTGATCTAGGTTCTAAAGTGGTTTAAGACAAGACTGCCAAGGCTCTTTATTATAGGGAATGTCACTGCCAACAGTTTTTGGTGCCTGTCGTTGGTCAATGACACTAGCAAGGACTTCTTTCTGGCCACAGGAAAGAGCCCAGTCAACTTTCCACTTAGTCTGTAAGCACTGGCCTTCAAGACTAGTACATAATCACCCTTAAAACATGCTGGCTTCCATCAGATGCGTTTTCTTGACCTGATTGCCCTAAAGAAATCCTTGCAATTACTGTCATCCAGAGTCCTAATTTGGCATTATATTAAGTCATCTGGATCTGTCTAAAGAATACCAGCCTCATTTCACCTCACTTGACACTTGTGATAATGAGGTCCAGTTAGCCACAAGTAAACACAAGCTGCCAACATTATGACAGCTAACTGATCACTCCTTTAACAAGCTGTAAGAAATGTGCACAAATAGGGACTCTCCAGTTTGTTTTGTTTTGTATTTATTCATTATTACAGGGTTTAGATATACAGAGTTCGTTTACAGTGTGTGTGTGTGTTTGCAAAGTTAACTGTACAAAATTTGCATACATTGGTGCAAATTTAGCGTATTGTGTTGGATTATAATTCTTGTACTTGGATGATCATTTTTATTAGTTGTATTGTTTTTTTTTCTACATGATATTGCACTCATGCACTGTTTACTTTAACTTCGCACAGAAACAGGCAATTATTGACGTTGCAGCATTGCGCTGTATCTCAGTGTTTATCTGTGTCTGTATTACAGATATCTTATGTTTATTTACAGATTAACTGTAATAGTGTGATGCACAAACTACCCAACTGGTGCTTGGGTTCCCAGCATGCATTGTAGCATGAATACAGGACATGGTCACATTTTTCCATCTCTTGGTTTGTTTATTTATTGTAGCTGTTTTTGCTGTCACTTTAAGTTATTGGGGTTTACAACAAGGTGTATTTGTCAGTGCTGACCAATGCATACTAAATTGCATACTGATTTAAACATTTCAGGTTTTATAAATTAGCATTAGTTACTTTACTATTACTTGAATCAGTTGGATTGTATTTTATTTAAAATGAATCATCTAAATTTTAAATTATTTGTAGTTATTTGTTGGTTGTCTGTTGTTGAATTGTGCCTTATGTTGGTATTTTTACATGCTTAAGTAAACCTGGGGCCGGTTGCATAAAAGGTTAAGACTAGGGCTGTCAAAAATAACGTGTTAACAACGTTAATTATTTTTTGTCGTTAATTACGTCAATTAATCAATGCATGCGCAGTAACTGCACATCAGTGACATGTGGGAAATGAAGTCTTTTTGCGCTGGCTATAATAAAAACAGAGGAGCGTCATTTTGCGGAGGCTTGTAAAGAACTGTCCCTGTCTGTTCCACGTAACGTTTAGTGGGACATCGAGGGCAAAACGACAACCATTGGGATGTAAGCGGCGCATATATTTTTCATATGGTGAGTGTGAAACATGAAATACAATCAATTACACGATTTTATGGTAAAATGTGTTACTTTTCATGTTAACCGTGCCAGTTTAGATCAAGAAAAACACACTTTATTCAGCGTAAAAGGTGCACCAAAAATAGACTCAGCGCCAAAACTATCGCGGCACTGCTCCACGCTGTTGCGCCGCCCCGTGCTGTGTGAAAGCTCTCATCCGTTTACATGGGCGCTGAAAAAATACGCGCTTCTTACGTGTGCAGTGTGAAACCGGCGTGAGTCTTGCTGACAGCGGCTTTGTAAATGCTTAGGTCAGGCTAAAGATAAAAGATTGTTCTCATTGCAAAGACAAATATTATGGTGTGTAGTATGTTTCAGCTTGATTTAAACCACCATTATTTGGCTATTAATAAACTGACATAATATGAAAATTATGTATCTGTGTCCTGTTATTTATCTTTTGGTATCAGAAAAAAAACAAAAATGGTTAGGATTCAGGTGTTGCAAATAGTGATTAATCATGATTAATGAAAATTCGGATTAATTTGATTAAAAATTTTAATAATTTGACAGCCCTAGTTAAGACTAGTCTTAAATGTTAATTTAGCTCAATTTTAAGACTGGTCACAGTTTTTTTTTTTAAATTCAGTTACATAAAAATGTATATTAGTCTAAGCTGAATCCAAAAAATAAAACAGATTACTCTACTCTAATTACTTTTAGTTCATGCAACTGGCCTCTGGTCTATGTACCTCTGTGCACTTTTTGTGCAACCCTGTTTTACATGCCTTAATGCACATTTCGCCGCAGATTCAAAGAGAAATGTCCACTGAGTGGTGCTAAAACGCCGGTTTAATATGTGACCCCTTGCACATTTTACTACGCATTGCGGTGGTTCAAAATTGAAATATCTGTGGACTGTTGCTAAAAGTTAATGCTCTATTATGTTGGAAATATGCCCTACACCAAATCCAACCCTTCATGTCTTGCTAAAAAGTAATCTCGCCACAACAGCACTGCACAAACTCTGCTATTTAACTGTTGTAAAAGAATATATTACCCTTACTGTAGCTTACAACAAAATAAATGTGCATCATTAAGATCACCTTGAAGGTACCTCAAGAAATGTTTAAAATTTTAATTTCATATTGATCTCTTATTGCATACGTGTCTTGGCAGGGTTTGAGCCATTGTTGAGAGCTCATCCGAAACATTTTCTCACAGATGAAACAACAGAGAAACAAGAGTCTTAAATAAGTCTCCACTTTCAATGTAATTTCATAGGAGACCCATTTAAGGAGATTAGATTTTATAGAAAGCTCTCAAGTGATTCTTCTTGTCCTAAGGAGAATTTTCAATTCACTCTTTGTTCGCATGAGCCATTTTCTCTTCCTCCTCCTTTTTTCCTCTATTCAGTCTCTCTCTCTTTTGCGTTGTCCCCTTTTACTAGGTCTCTACGTTTGGTTTTACAGTTATGTTGAGCTTTCTTGGTGAGTCTGTCACAGTCTTCGGCAGCTGAGAGGGACTGATAGGGAGGAGGCTGATATTCTCTGGCAACCTGTGTGTCTGGAATCTATGTTGTTAGATTCAGATAGATAGATACTGGTCTGCTGCCCCAAACTGACTTCAAACTTAAATGAAGAGGGAAAGACAAAAATGGTGTCTCAAGACAGGGAGGGAACAATCAAAAAATGAAATATCTAGAAAGGGACATACGACAAGAAGAATGAGAGGTGGGGAGGCTTTCTGGAAACCGATGCTGACGTCAAGGAGGTGAAAAAAGTGAAGGAACAGAAAAGAGAGAAGGAACGCATGTGAATTAGAGGCTGGAAAAGAAGCTTCAGAGAGATTGAACTATGGCTGGGAGTATCTATAACAGAATGTCCCTGGAGGAGATTGGATCGATCAGCTCTCTAGAGGGTCCAGGAGGTAAGACACAGAGAACAGAGGATCAGTGCAGATCTTTAGAAGCATGCTGTGATTTGACTATAGAGCAAGAGGCACTTCAGTTTTTACATGGCTTGCAGTTAGAACAATACATGCAGCTGATGGATGAACTAATAGATAAGCGAATTGAGAAGCATCATATTCTCAGTGTTGTTAACATGGTCAATGAACACTGGTGTTTATCAAAAAATAAAGAATTTAAAATGATGTATTATAATTATTATAGGCTATATTGCAGGGCTGCAAAATTGATCTGATTTTCGAATCACAAATTACAGTTACAGATGCCACAGTTATGTAATCGTTCAAAGTCCATCTATGTTATTCTGCTGGTGTTTTTTTTCTTTTCTTTCTACAGGTAATCTTAAGGGTTTTTCTGTTTTAATTTTAATATAACATTATAATACCATTCACAGTTTTGCTTTTTTATTTAAAGAATAAACCAATCCAATGTATAATTGAAGGGGGCTTAATACTATAGAAAGCAATAGTTTTTCATTTCATTTCATTTCATCAAAGGTTTTTCATTTAGAGTATTTTCAGCTTGTTTACTGTATGTTCGTGTAAAAATATGGCATGGAGTTGCTTCAAACAATGGTATGAACATCATTCAGCGTAAACTGTGATATTCCAACCTGATCTCACGGCAATTTGTACATATTTTACAAAGTGGCTAATTCGACCTCACTCGTACAAATTTCTTCTAAATCGTACATATTTTGAGTTGCCAATTCGTATGAATTTGTACGAATGACCTAAACCTAATCCCACTCCTAAGCCTAGTCGTCACTGGGTTTTAGACAAATGTGAGGTCATTAGTACAATTTAGCACGAATTTGGGACCTCGTACGAATACGGAAGAATTGGTCTTGAGACTGTGTTAGATATTCTGAATTAATAAGATAAGTTTTATTGTAGATTTTTTGTTATAATCGTGCAGCCCTAGATGTTGTGTGATTTTAACATACAACTGTTAAAATCTAAGTTCTTATGAGTACATTAAGAATACCCTTATATACAGGCTTCATAAAAATGGTCACCAGCATTTTTTCTACATTCCTCTAGCAAATAAAGTGTGTGTGCTTGTGGAGAGTAGAGATGAGGAGGGGTGCACTAAAAGAAAGGTGACAAACCAGTGTCCAATTAGCTTTGTGCATGAGAGCACATCCTGTGTTTGTTACAGCTGCCTGGAGAGAATGAGTCTGACAACTTCCTTTATTTTCAGATTTCCTCTCTCTCTTGGCTTCCTTTCTTTGAGGCTAAACTACAGTCAAGTGAAATTACATTCCATTGCATCTTTTCACAAAAATGCAGTTTCCTTAACCGTAAAGCAGTATAGGACTGTCCACTCAACTTCTGTTTTCATTATGTGGAATAATGCATGATTACATTCAATCACACGCTTAAACACCTATAAGCCAGCTGTGTATATAGCAGTGATAGCAGGGATGACATCTCCAAACCAAAACATGAGCAAGAACAACACATTTATAAGAGACTAGCTTTTAATATTGTAGGTGTGTTGTGTCCTCTGTTTGAGCTGTTGAGAAATAAGTCGAGAGAATTATTGGTATAATAACAGATTGTGTCTAAGGAACTCAAAGATTGTAATGTACTACTACAGTGAAATGGCAGATGAAGCGATTATAAATGAGAAATATTAAAAATTATAGTTGTAATGGGTAATAGTTGTTAGGTAATTTAGGGCATGTTTACGAAGACATTTTAATTCTGCTTATTGCCTGCTCAAATTTTTTGTAAAGATGTATTGCAGCATAAAATCCAGACTAAATGAAGCCTTCAGATTTGCAAAGCATACAATTATATTTGCTTTGTGAATATTTATGCCACCTCTGAGCATCATTCAGTAGACAGATTAACATTGCAAAGGTGGCACAGAAGTGCTTCTGAAGTGGCATTTATGTCTTTACATGCACTGCTGTTCAGAGATTACATTTACATTGCAGTGATAACTGTGTACTTTGATGCTGGAGACTGATGTGTGTCAAAGCAGGGATAATTTAGTCTTGCTTTTTGGATAACTGCACAATTGCACTGAATTTTAAGCAGGCACAGAGCAGCATTACCTGTGTGTAAAAACATCTTATGATAAGATACCTAAATAAATGCCACTTCAGAAGTGCTTCTGTGCCACCTTTGCTGTGTAAAATTGCGTTATGGTACAGTTAGAATTCAGATGACTGGATCATGTTTGCGTTGTTTTATATATAATGCAGTATTCTCCAGCTTTGTATGCTTGAAGTGTTTTTGTATTAGAAAGATCTGGGTGTCACTATGAGGTTTATAGGGGAAAAGAAATTTAGCATTTTGATTATATGCTTCATTTCCTGAGAATATGAGAGTCCTAGGGAGAGTTTCCCAAAAGCGTCATAAGCAGATCATACAAACAAATGTACAGATTTCTCAAAAGCATTGTAACTTTAAGGAGAAGTATGCAGTGCTACTAAAAACTGAATTACAAAAATAAGGCATATTTTCAAACAAACTTTGCAAACTATTTCAGTCTTATAAAAGCACAGCCAGTGTTCGCCCTTGTTTTACCACGTTGTCTCTGCGTAATTATAAACTAATTTGTGGAATGATTTTTAAATTGTCCAAATTTTGGAAAACTGCACAAAAACATTACGAATGACTGTAACCTAGCATGTAAGGCAAGAATTTGAAAGGTAGACACTGTGAGTGTGTACAGTACCAAATGCACTAATACATGATCTTTAGTAAAAGATAAGACGAAGCTAAGAAACAATCAAGATTAAAGCCCGAAAGATTTAAAGACGGTCCATTAAAACCCATGAGGCCTTTGGAAATATGTAATTAGAAATTGAGTTGAGGCATTTTTATGCAAGTTAATGAGAACAGGAAAAAATGTGAGTAATACTTTGGACTCCAGGGAATGAACAGATTGCAATTAATAGATCACTTGGAGAAATGAGGTGCAGGTTTAAGTGACTTGAGTTTTAATACGCTTTGTTGATATGTTGAACATTTTAAGATATTCAGTTTAATTTGAAATACAGTTTTTTTTTACATTTTAGGTAAAAAACACCATATAGTATGTACTGTATGCTATTAGTGTAAATAAATGAAAAAGAACTTCATTATTATTAAATTAATTGTGAATTAAATGCATTTTATTATGACTAAAATAACAGTCCAAGCTGTTAATAGCAAACTATTATAAATTCACTATATTCTATGTATGCGTCAAAATAACAATTAAAAAAAACATTTATATGTATATTAAATATCATTAACTTGGCAAGCTAAATTTTTTACTTTTGCAATATGAATAGAGTTAATTTCCCATGCGTTTATGCTCAGAAATAAGTTGAGTGTTACTGGCTAAATATTATTAGGGGAAACAATCAGGCACAGCTCCAGGTGAGAAAATGAGTGTGACAGCAGGATAAACTTCCTCAAAGTGAAAAACAAATGAAGCAAAAATTCTGGTAAAGTAAAATCTAAAGTCTCGGAATGATTCAGTTTAATAGGTAAAGAAATGGATTTTAATGTAACAGTAAAAGGCAAATTGCATCTTAACTTCTTCTGTAAACCAGGCTTCATGCAGAGCTTGATTTCGTGTGAGTGAGTTTAAAACAGTTCCAGGAAATTACTGTTTTACTTAAGTGAGAATGAAATACTAGTGGCTTTCTCTGTTTCGAAAGGAGTGGAGGAATGGAAGTGAGTCAGAAGCCAAACACTCAGTGGTAGTCCTGAGCTGGGAAAATAAACAGTAATGCAGCTCTTACATCAAGATAAGCACTACAGAAATCTGTGACTTGACTTCGCTGTGAAACAGTGGCAGATGCTTGCTGAACATCAGAGCATGTCGCAAACTTATTCACATATACAGCCAATGAAAAAGGTGTTTCAGAATTCTAATCCATCATAGCTTAAAGGTCTCAGGGGTCAGGCTCAAAAACATGTCTGTGTGCATCTTTGGTGTGTCCTTTCAGCTTAAATGTCACTCAGTCTCGACAGGATGTCAACCCAAGGTTAGTAATGAGCTTGACCCTTGGTGCTCAGAGATAGACCAGTTGGATGTGTTTCCATACATTACAAAGCTTCTTGTGGTATTAATTACAGCAAGGAGGTCTAAAGTACCTAGGGAGAGCTATTCGTTAGTGCTTTCATTCATCTCAATGGTAGTTGCTTGAAATATGCAACCTGCTTATACCACCTCTTAGCTCATGGCCAAATTTTAATAGGATTTTAATGTCAACAGCACCAACAAAAATCTAAAAGCACTGTGGGGGGGAACCAGTTGATAAAAGAAATTTATAGCAAAACTCCATTCGCTGTTTTGACTTTTTTTTTGCATCACAAACTAATAAAAAAGACTTATGGAAACATTAGAATATACTAAAGAGCAATCTGAATGAACCGATCCGAGGGTTTTAAACATTTAAATGCATGTTAATTGCAATAATAGTTTATAATAAACAGAGTTTATATAACAGCGAGCCCTAAATATGGTAATCCGCATATGAGCAGCCCTCCTCTAAAAAACATTAATTGTATAAAAACTCTTTTAGAAACACATATATTATAATATTATATATTATTCTGCTCAGTAGTAAAGTCATGTTAGATGTATTTTAAAAAAATTGAAAGAATGATATGAGGGTGAGTAAATGACATTTTTGGGCTGAACTATTCCTTTAAGATACTTTTCTGAGTTCATTGCAAATGTATTTGGTCTTTTTTGAATATAATTTTTCTGCCAACTGATCTTTTCTCATCAGGTGCACAGTTATGCTGTATAGATAGGCTGCTTACCAGTTTTGAAAAAGACCAAAGAAAGAGGCAGATCTTACTTGTCCAACCTTTCTATTGTTTTCCATTCCAGAAAGGATTTTCAGGGACATAGGCAGCGTCCTCATTAATCACCTACAAATTGTAGTAACTCTGTCGTACCCATGTCATTAAACTAATTTTTGCAAACAGCAAAAACGAGCATACACACATACACACACACACACACACACACACAAACAGACAGTATAGCTTACATTCAGTCTGTCACTGCTTAGCAACAGTCTTGGGATAGCGGTAGACCTTGATCATATGTAGATTTCAATTCACTGCTTTGTGCTGTAAATCCATAGATAACTTTTTCACCTTTCAGATCTCACGACAAACTCATGAAAGATGTATGGATCTCTTTAACTCCATGAAATGAAAGATGATATTTGTGTTTTCTAATGCTTTAATGTATTCATGAATAGACACCTACGCATACATTAATATTCTGATCCTGGAGCTCCTCCAGTACTGTTGTGCATGTGTCCCCTATTTGACATTCCCAATTCAGTCTGTGAGCACATTATTGATGAGCTGAATCAGGTGAACTCACCTAGACAAATCAAGACATCCAAAATTTGCCCAGGACTAGAATTTGCAATAACAGTTTTACAAAAAAAATACATTACAGTATATGTCTATAATTTATTACGCTATATGTTTATAATTATTACTTATTAATTGTCTTTTTTAAATTTTATATTTAAAATAAACCAAACTTTCTATTTAATTTTATTTAATTTAATTTACCTGTGTAATTTAATAGCATAGATATTCAAATATAACCTTATTTTATCTAAAAAGCAAAGATTCAAAATAAATTATATAATTATCAATAATTAATTGCATAATTGTATATTAATGTTATTACATTAACATATTAATATAAATATATAATTAATATAAATAGTTAGCATATATATAAAATTAAATATATATGCTTGTGCTTTTTTTAGACATTTTTTATTACAAAAAAAACTTAATAAAAAAAAATCCAAAATGTTACCTTTATTTCTTCTTTAAAAAAATGGACAGTACATCTCTGGATTCCTCATAATCTGTTATATCCTCTAGCATTGAACAATCCCAGAAAACATAAATTGCTCTGTCACATCTCATTTTATTTTTGGTTTGAAGAAGACTATACAACATGTCTGAAAACTGAACAAAGGAAACATGAGTGTGTTCTGTGTGAGCGATGCAGATTGCTGCAGGGGGAATTTAAGAGAATTACACAGGAGCCAAGGGGGATGAATCTTTCTAGAAACTTCCTTTCATGAAACTTTGTTTGAGTTTTGATGCTTCTCCACTGCTCTGATCTTTTCTCATGTATATTCGAGGGCTTTTCAAGTGAGAAAATAAATATTTATTTTGTCTTTTTTCTAGCAGTCCTGAATATGTACAAACAAGGACTTCAGCTGATAAATAAAGAAGACAATTCAAGTAATCCAAAAACCTTATTTGAGCAAAATGATTCTTGGAAGACTTTATATCATCCTCTGTCTCTCTGATCTTCTGAAATGATAAAGATGCATCATGTTTTATTCAAGCATTTTTCTGCCACCACAATTTCTCGTCTCCAAACGTCATTTGAATGCATACTTTTAAACTGTAGGCTGAACCTTAGACACCAATGGAAGTCAAGTCAGCAAAGACTTCCTATTAAACCAATTAAATTACATAGACATGGACTAATTTCTAATGAACTGTCATTTAAGTTGCCTGTTCCTCTTTTAAAGGATGGAAATATATATATATTTTTTAACACGTTTGTCATTTCATCTTCAGCGATGCAAAGTCTTCTAGACACCTTGAGTGACAGCACCAGCTCCACCACGGCCAATGACCTGGACCTAATCTTCCTCAAAGGAATCATGGAGAGTCCAGTGGTGAGTCATCTGCTTACTTAAGTTGATGTCCATGGTCCACATGAGGATTCTTTAATTATGAGTCTGTCAACAACAGGACCCTTTTTGTGAAAGTTATATATATTCCATTTATCAAAATCGAAACCTGTGTACCCTTTGTATATGTCCAGGGATCTCAGAAGTTGTCATAGTTGAACAAACTGGGATTTGGTGTATTTTCGAGAAATATTACAAATTTTAGAGAAAAGTTTTCTCGATGAAGCGATCGGGAGGTAGCGGGAACTACAATTCCCATCTGTCCAGGCGTGGCCATTATTCTTTGAGGTCTGTTGTCAATACAGATCAGTGTTGCCAACTTAGGGACTTTGCCGCTATATTTAGTGCAACCTGATCTCGCAGAATTGCGTGAAATAACCACAAACACTTAATGAATAATTCCGTGTTAGTATCACGTAACAATCAAAAATTGCGTGATGGGCTCACGTAAAAGATTACAATGTAATTCAGTGACAGGCATCATTCGTGATCCACGCACGAAT
>JAUCNO010000082.1:9306570-9332781 GCA_032353835.1 Enteromius viviparus | reverse complement strand
TACAGGAGAAAACTCAGAGCTGTTATCTTGGGAAAAGGACGTAGCAATAATTGGGTGCCAATAATTGTGGCTAACATTGGAGAAAAACATTTATTTGAACATGAGTTTTTCTCCCCATTTTCAATTGTTTTAATTCAATGATAGGTTAGAATTTTGTGAATTTTTTGAACGAAAGATCAAAAGGATAAACAATGCAATTTATTTTCACAGCCACCTTTGCTCAGATTTACCAAGGGTGCCAATATTAGTGGAGGGCACTGTATATAACATTTATTTTTGACAATACTGGACACTTTTTAAAAACATAATTTGTCATTCAAGATAACCTGAACACTACAAAACTTACTTGACATAGCATGCCCCTGTAGTGTTTAGGTTGTCAGATGTCGAAATATCCATTTTAAGAAGTGTGTTTTAAACTACAAGATCAAATGTATGTCTCTCGTGATCTTAAAAACCTTGTGGATCAAACGGTTTTTGGCCTATATCACTTCTTAGATGAACATAAATCAACCTTATGAGAAATGGTTTATAAAATTAACATTTTGATATAAAAACAAAATAAGTTGGAGTAGACATCCATATTGTTTAACAAACATCTTAATTCTACACATCAACATGTTTTACATAACCTGTAAGTCCCTTAGAGCAGCGTTTCTATTTATTCTAAAATATTTTTCTCATTAAAGAACTTAGATAAGTCAAATTAAAACTAGGTAGTAAAAGTATGAGGTATTTTTAGAAATGATATACTCACAGTTGTTATGTCATCAGACCCAAAAGCAGAGGGAAGTGGAAATCAAAGCTAGTGAGACCGTACGTGCTTTCGAACAGTGACTGGGACTTCTGCAGAGGACTTTGAGCTGGACACTTACTGGCAGCCATCATCCGGGGCTGGGTTTGTAAACACCACGCTTTACACCATACAGAAGTGACAATGACTTTCAATTCCACTTCATTTCCAACGCAGACATTGACTCAGATTTTAATCAAGAGAGCTAGAATCAAACTTTTTAAGCCAGTGTTTTATATAAAATGTTTAATTTGTAATTCACATATCAGAGTTTCAACCCTCTGAAAATTTTGATTATTTTTTAGATTGTATAAACTTTTAAACATTTCATTCAGTTTAACAATTATGGTTAAAGAAGACTTCATTTCCCACAATGCACTAGTTATTATGGAATCAATTGTAAAATCTGAAAACAAAGTGGAGGACATTTTTGTCACTGTTAAAACTGAAATGTTTTGAAATCTTTGTTAATGGACCACACAATTTTAAGTCTTATTTAAATGTTTCTGTTCTCATATCAGATATGTATGTATATATGTATGGATGCATGTTTGTTTGTACTAAGAGCATCTTACAAACCTCAACAAACTCCTAATGTTTGGTCACTTGGTGAATAAAGCGGTTTCTGACAAAGCTTCCAAAAAAGTTCTAATTCGGGTTACTTTCAGTTCAGTGATTCTGTGCTTTATTTATTGTTCTGTGTCTTAAAAAATACATTTAAGCATACCTTGTTAATGTATGTGCATGTCCATGATTTATTTTTACAAAGAAAAGAAAGATCACTTTAAGTGAGAAACCATTTATTTTGAATACATTTGGGTGACAAAGCAACTTAAGGACACAAAAAAATAAAGTAGATTACTGAGTAACGTTTACTTCCAGAGTTTCTTGATGGACATGTTCTTCTCACTGTCTTTCTGCATCACCTGTAAACATTCAAATAATTATACATTAGAGATATCCACTGAAAACAAATATTTTCCCATAATAAGAACTGGTATGAATTTGTAAGGACGTGAATGTAATTTTTAGCAAGAACACAATCAAATGTCACCTTGGACCACAAAACCAGTCATAAAGAGTCAGTTTTTTGAAATTGACATATATACATCCTCTGAAAGTTGAATATGTATGTTTTCCTTTGTTTTGATATGACAATATTTGTTCGAGATACAGCTATTTGAAAATCTGCAATATGAGGGTGTATTATATATATATATATCTATCAAGTTCTTAGCAATGCATATTACTGATCAAAAATAAGTTTTGTCAGGAAAATTTTTGGAATATCATCATGGAACATGATCGTTACTTCATATCCTAATGATTTTTGTCAAATGAAAAAAAAAAAAATTAATTTGACCCATACAATGCTTTGTTCAGCTATTTGCTGGACACGTATAAGAAAATATTTTTAGTACCTTAGCTACTGCCATTTCAAAATCTTCTTGGGTAACGTGGACTCTCCTCTCTCTCAGGGCGTACATCCCTGCCTCTGTGCAGACACCCTGTCAGACAAGCACAAATCAAATCAGCTTGTTGAATACGTTGTGTACAGATGCCCATAAATGCCTGGAAGCCCAGCATCATGCCGGTTGAGACTTTGACCTTACCTTGACCTCAGCACCAGACGCTCCTGGCATCAGCTCGGCAATCTTGCGCAGGTTAATACCACGCGTCAGGTTCATCTTCCGGGAGTGGATCTTTAGAATATCCAAACGGGCCTGAGGAGAACAACATATCGCTGGTGTTTATATTTTCAACGATAGAGAGTCATACAAACATAGTCAATTGTATTTCAGAATCAAGTTAATACTAAATACATAATTCCAGCCTACCTCTTCATTGGGAGGGGGAAATTCAATCTTCCTGTCAATGCGGCCTGGTCGAAGAAGCGCAGAGTCCAGAATGTCAATGCGATTTGTTGCCATAATAACCTGAAGGGGAAAACATATTCAGTAAACTCAGACTTTGTTTTACATTTGTATTATTACCAGCCATTTACAAAACAGAATAACAGTCTGATATCACGTATCAATTCAACTACCCCAAAAACACCTCTTGCCCACCCTTCCCTTGCGGTCTCTTTAAGATGGGGTCTCTTATGGGTAGAAATGCTGACAGAAAAAGTCACCTAAATCATAAAACCTAAATTCCAGAAATCAAAAATATGAGGGGGAAAAAACAAAACAACAACAATAGCAAATAAAATGTTAAGTCCTGATCATTGTTTTTTAGCATAAACCTGGAGATCTTCTCTGCTGCTATAGACCAGTTCTTTAATTTTGACATTTGTGCTAAACTGGACTGTCGAAGTCGTCATCTGATTGGTTAAATTTGAGTGCTGTGTTTATTTTTGGTCCGCCGGGAAACAAAGCGCAGACGTGTGATAGCGGAAGAAAAACTCTCGTGTACACTATTGTACCTCATTAAAACACTTCGGCAAACGTGCAGATCGCCAAATTTGTGTCATGAAGAACGCCAACAAACTCTTCCAGCACAATAGTGAATTCAGCTTTGTCCTTAGAGTGGTGTCCACAAAATAATCGGTGTTTGTTAGTTTTAGATGCTTTGAAGGTCTCTGAACAAAGTCTGCATCCATTTATAATAATAATACTAATAATACTACTACTACTAATAATAATAATAAATTATTATTCATTTTATTACTTATATTATTATGGATGCTAATTTATTTCAAACGTTGAACTACAGGAGATTTTATTTTGGACCATGCATTTTAAAAACGCAATAAAAAGCTACAAACCAGAGATGACCGACTTCTTATGCTAGCATCAGCAGATGTTTGCTTTTCACCTTGATATTCTTGGTGGCCTCGAACCCATCCAGCTGGTTGAGGAGCTCCAGCATAGTTCTCTGCACCTCACTGTCTCCTCCTGATCCTCCCTCTAGCCGAGACGAGCCGATGGAGTCGATCTCATCCATGAAGATGATAGAGGGCGCGTGTTCCCTGGCCATGACGAACAGCTCTCGCACCATACGAGCTCCTGGTCAAACAAGACCAAATCAGAATCATTTTTGAAAAAAGGTTTACAGGCTCTGGTGAATAAATGCTTTTATAAAAAAAAAAAAAAGAAAGAGCAGTGGGAACTAAACATCTTTTGGGTTCAACAGAAAAAAAAAAGTCATAGGTTTGCAAGTTTTACGGAAGCACACCAACCTTCTCCAATGAATTTCTGCACCAGCTCTGATCCTGACACCCTGATGAAGGTACAGTCAGTGTGATGGGCCACGGCTCTGGCTAACAGGGTCTTTCCTGTTCCAGGAGGTCCATAGAGCAGCACACCCTGCAGACCGACACATCACAGATTATGAAGCAGATCTAATAGGCCAGAAAAGGCGTTCCTCCGATTTGCCTAACAGGATTCAATGATGGCATCACTTACCTTGGGTTGTGCAATTCCTAGAGCCTCAAACAATTCTGGGTGCTTGACTGGAAGCTCAATCACTTCCTTGATCTCTTTGATCTGTTTATCCAGGCCTCCAATCATCTCGTACGTCGAATCTGGTACTTTTTCAACCATCATCAGCGAGACGAGAGGATCAACTTTGTTCGGCAGGATTTTATGAAGAGTGTAACTGTCATTTCGAAGTGCTACACGGCAATTTGGGGTTACCTGTTGGAAATGAGTATTCAGTTTATGATCATCATTAATACTAAATAGCTACTACAATCAGTAAAAATATATTTTTTCTATTTTTATGATGTATTTTATGAGCCACCATGAAAAAAAAATCCATCCTTTTCTCAAATTCTGAGATATCATCATATATGACTGTAAACTGTAATTTGTGATTAATATTTTGGTGGCTTATGATAAATTAATAATAGTTATTCTCTATTTATATTTGCTATATGGTCCCCTATATTGCATTTCCATTATCCTATATAAATGCTTTGATCTCTGGGGTTGCCAGATGCCAAGAGATTAAATCCCCCAATCAGAAATTTTCTTTATTAATACAGTAAAATAATAAAGAAGAATTACATCTGACAGCAAACTTTCTGAGTGATGAACTGTAATAAACACAAATATGATATGCAATCTTCATTATACTGTTTATCATTAATCTCAACTATATTGTCTGCAATTGTGGTTGCTTAATACATTTTTATGCAACCTTAATGAGCCAAAAATACAAAGTCTTTATTTTTTTGAGAGAGAAAAATGCTAAAATAATTTGTTATTAAATTATTAATAATTTAATTATTAAATGTATTATTATAATGTAGACATGTAATCACACGTTATGTGTTATGTATATGACTAAACAGAAGATGCAAACAAAATAGATGCAATAATTACGATGAAATGTCTTAATAACCGTCAATTGAAATTATACTTTTTATTAAAAATATATATATGATATATCATCAGGTTAACCAACCTTAGTAAAAAAACAAAACTAAACACTTACATCGTTTATATCAATGTTTTTATCCACATCCACCACAAACTTTCCTTCAGGATGCACCTTAAAAACAAAGCACAAATACATACGATTAACAAAACTGCACTGCAACATGTCAACACAAATCATGCCCATGTAATTATGCAGGAAACAATGGCTGTCAAACCTTGACCAGCACTTTCTTCTTGTCCATGGCTCTCACCACCTCTCCTACATAAGACCCCTGCTCCTGGAGCAACTGAAGCTCCTCACGCAAGAGGCGCACTGAAAGAAACAGCACAAAACACATGCGGTCATGTCATACTGATGACGTTCTTAACATATTCTCTTTGGCACGCATCTGAACACCACATTCACGAGGAAGTTGGCTAAAAAGGCTTTACCCTTGGCATTTAACTCGTTCCTTTGAGCCTGTAGACGTCTGAGATTTTGGCTTTTATCATTCACTGTCAGCTAAAGTAAAGAAAGGGGCACATTTAGACATAACATACCCATGAGAACAAGAAGTGTGCTTAATTGCACTTTGTAGTATACTTCATATCTTATAAGAATATTATCTTTAAAATAAATGCAGTTTCAAAAATGCAACTATGTTTTAAATAATTGTTTTCAAGAACTTAAGCCTAGTTTTTAAATTGAAAAAGTTCATAATTACAGTTGCATTTGGTATATCATTAAAAGGTTATATATCTTAAATGTTCTAAATGGCAGTTTCATCATTACAAATATACAATTACAGTAATATTTAAATGCATGACAAACAAGTTTTAAAATAAATTACATTTAAGTACATTTCATTAATGAATGTCAGTTCTTTCAGCAGCACACTTTAGAGAAAGTCCATGTACAATAGAAATAGGAAACTACACAAAGATTTAAGTGCAATTAAGTGTCTGAAAACAACCAGTTAACCGTATCATTTTTACAATTATATCTTCATATATAAAAATTAAGCGGTGTTTCATGGCTATTCTTACCTGAAGCTCCTCAATCTTAGACAGGTAATACTGTCGGAGACCAGATCCTCCTTTACTGTCCTCAATATCCATCTGTAAAAAAAATATTAATATAATAGGTTTATTAAAAGTCAGTGCCAGCTAAAGTGATTATTAATGACGTTGAATTAGAAATGATCAATTTAACACGCCATGGACAGTAATAAGATTTCTCATGGTATGCTTTTATAAATTAGAAATTTCTGTTTTGATGTAACGTTAAAGATCAGATAGGAGCAATTTTGATTCTGTTATGATCAGAAATGTGATCAGCGGAGATTTCTTCTCTTATCATAAGACATCACATATTTATATTGTTTTAATTAGTGATTCCGCATGTTACAAAAAAGTATTCATCATCAACAATCACGAAACATAACCAATTATAACATGTTATGATCTGTGTCAGTCAGTGTGACACAATGAGACAGCAAACTCTGCTTCATTCCGAGCAAACGCGTCTTAAAGTCATGTATTTTCAAACACTACAATTAAACCAGGTTCCTCTTATGGACTACATGAGGCTGACTTATAAAACATATCTAACTGTGCTGTTTATGCGTCACGATTTAACAGAAAAATATCACTTACTTGCTCGATCCCGTCTAGCGCCATCTTGAACATGCAAACTTCCGTCCGTCAGCGGGGCTATTTCCGCTCTGTTTTCCTCGTGCGGAACGCAAAATGAAGGCGCGCTCTAGCGCCAACATCACGCTGGAGCGTGTTTATGTGGTTACGTTTTACGGCGAGGAAGTGGACAGTTAGAGAATGGCATGAAACATACTAGTGGCTATTTTCAGGCTATGTTATGGAGCTAGTAGGTTGCAACGGGGCTAAAGGCACACCTTAAGAAAAATGCGCCTCACTGCGCCTAAAATGTATAATTCCTACAAAACTAGGCTGTACGTTGTACTAAACATTGATGGAGCAACATATTTTGTGTGAAAATAAATCATGCACGTCATTTATTCTGTTATATAAAATTATATTAATGAATAATTAATGTATAACAATTGTGCAACACAGAGGGATAAGATAAACGACCCATGGTATTGATACAAATACTTCCGCTAAAATAATGTTTTTTTCTTTCTTTTTAAAATAAATGTCTTAAGTTAATTATTATCATAATATATTATATTTACCATCTGAATATAACCATGTCATGTCAAAAAATGGAAAAGTCAGCCACCTATTAATGTCCCCCAAAGGCTGGGGAACTTTTTACCCTAAATAAATATTTTTAGGTTACTTAAAAAAGTGCTTTAAATATCTTAAACAAAACGAAAAATCTTCAAAATATATTCATTCATTTTAGTGATTCTTGTTTGTTACTTAAATTTAGAAATGTTAGAAAACATTAAATATGAGATCAAGCAAGCAGCCTCAACTTTGTGCTGTTTTCTTTGATCAGGTCAAATCAGCCAAATATGCATGTGCATCTTGAAAAGTGTGAATATATATATTTACTCCATTAGTGATTTGAATCTTTTCAAATAGCCTAGTAATAAATATTTATTATACTCTTCTATTATACTATTAAATACTATTGCATTTTATTACATAGTATTTAATTTATTCATTAGATTACTTTCATATGGTAAGAGTTCTTATCTTAAAAAACAACTACTCATCTTATGTCATTAATGGCCACAATCTTAGTAGTAAAAATTCTTACTGTTTGGAATAAGTACTAGTATCTAATAAATGTAGAGTATTGAAGAAGTATTAGTAGTTATGATTAATATAAATACCAGTAAAAACCGCTGTTATATAATTTACAGTGTAATAGACCAACAATGACTGTTCAAACTTATTTTTTTAAGCTCATCGTTTCTTTTTTATTGTGCAATCTGTCAGCAGAAGTCCAGCCATCTCAAATGTCCCATATTCCTTTTGTGTAACAGGATGTAATGAGAGTCCCCAACAAAACAGTTCTAAAATGCACAGGTGAGGTATTAATGGAGACAGGTATTACCAGAATAACCAGATACATGCATCAACATGATCTTTGTTTGACTTTATCTAGCTAATGGTTTACCTTCTAATAGACAGAAACACAGCTGGTTTTCTTACTTTCGGATTAAATATTTGAAGTATCTGATTATAACATTCAAAATTCCTGAATATCTTTCAGCACATTAAATATTATGAAAATTATTATTGTTATGAACAAAAATACATTCACACGTGATTCCCCTTTATGGAAACTTTATTGTTTAAAATACTTCCGATTTCCCAGTAAAAACAAAAACAAAAAAAAGTACAAAATGTAAGCATTTGATTGATACAAAAATATAAAACCAAACTTAAGTTGTAAGAACTTAATTGCATTTACACAAAAAAAGCTTAATCCATTCACAAGTAAATCAAAGGAACAAGAATTGCATTTCAGATCAGTATTAATACTATCTGAGTAATTCAGCTATAAACAAAATGAGCAAAATTCAGAGTTCAGCTCTATGGACAACATCTGTGACATGCTGTAGAGGTGCATTTAAAAGTTAGAATTTGATTTTAAGCACACAAATGTCAACACATTTTGTTTTTGACCACTTTTTTTCTGTGGTAATCAGCAGCATGTCACAAATTATAGGACTTAACTTGAACCTGCTATATTTCTTAGCTTCCTGTCATCGATACTTAAAAACACAAACGACTCCAATACGAACAACCACATATTAAATCCAACCCTAAACAGAAAGTTTCCATCAGCTGTTTGGAATGTAGAAGTACATACTGAACCAAACTACTTATTTAAAAGTAAAAAATATGGCTTGAATACTTGAAAAAATAAGAATATGCTGATGGGTTGCACACCTGAAGCACCTTTCACAAATGCGATTATTTCGATGGTCTCTGGCACTTCTGCGGATTTTGAAAGCTAGAACAAAATAATTTCTGTAAACACACCAACAAGATGAAGACAGAAAGTCTGGTACACTGAACTAAAACAGCTGGATAACCAAATGTGCTGGATTTCCCGCTGGGGTGGACACACAAAAACATGGCTCTTGAATGCAGCGCAGCACATATTTTCCTGAGAGACCAAATGGAAAACTCCACGATATTGAAAATCAAACAAAAACACATTGCATTTTCAATACTAGTCTACTTAACTATAAGTAACTGAGCAATTAAACTGTAAAAATAGCCTTTGCAGTCAGAATTGGAAACCTTTCCAAAACTAAATGGCACTTGTTGAATGAGTTTGTCAATTCCTACTTTAAACACAACACTTATGAACAAAAAGAAGCTGTGTTGCATCAGTTACCTATAGGGGTTTTAGCCAATAAGCTTAGAGTACTGTATATCATACTGTAAAATATACAAAAGGACGTAATAACAGCAAAGATGAGTATGTCAACAAACTGAATCATAAACTGGATGCCTCATTTTTAGAATATATAAGAAAAGGTCAGAAAATGGATGCTAAGAGAAAGATACGTACAGAAGTTCCAGTTACTGTAAAACTATTTGAAATTGATATGGTCAAGTGCTAAAACTGCACCCGAACTTCCACATGAAGTTCCTCCACTGGTTTTCAAACAGAAAGCTTTATTCGAATCAGTATTTGTTGAGCTGATTCATAGGGTGACAGTGGATTTAAAGTCTGAATCCTTTTAAGTGAGTCGGATACCCAGTACTTGTTCCAATTCCTGTCTCCTCTGCTGGACCTGAGAAAAAAAAAAAAAAAAAAAAGTACTATTATAGATGCTCTAGCAGTTGCATAAACATAGCAACTGTTACTGGTCAACAGTTAACCAGTAACTGACTTAAAACCAGTTTTTGAAGAAAAAAACAATGATGATTAACTTTTTAAGACTAGTCTAAGCAGGTTATGCAACTGACCACTGATGGGTTTTCAAATGGAAAGAAAGTGCTCACTTTTGAAAATATATAGCGTCCAACAGCTTCTTTGACCCAGGGTGAGTGGTAAAACTCTGTTTGTCTCTCCTCCTCTGGATTTCCCACAGTGTCTGTCATTAACTGCAGAAACCAAGACAAAACATCCATGAAGGGTGGATGGCAAACAAAAGAACCCTGATGGAAATACAATGAGGGAAATTAAAAGTACTTTGAGGTCTCGGCTCTGAGACTTGAGCCAGTCCTGGATGAAATCCTGTGGGTCGTTACTGAAACTGAGCATGAAGTCTCTCTGGGTTTTCAACTGGTTGATGGATTCAATAGTCTCATGGATCTTATGGTGAATAAAAATGTTTGGTTAAAAAAACAAGTGGAATAATTTACACAAAGTGTCTTTTATTAAACAAGGTGGTCTTACCTTCATTTCCAGGGCAGTGATCTCCTGCTGATTAGTTGTGGATGACAGGAAGCTGGTCATCTGAGCCTTCAGAGGGTCGTCCACCTCAACATCAATATCAAAGCATGCAGTCTTCTTCTGATCATTGGGATCAACACTGACAAAATGATACAACCATAAAGCAGATATAAAAAAAATCTTTACTTTACAGTATAACACATATTATATTTTAGAATAATCATTAAAACTATAACATTATTAACTATAGGATAAGTTATAAGATAAAATGTTCAACTTTTTTCAATAGTAGTTCTTACTAAGTTTTCTAATAGGACTTCCACTCCCTATATTTACCCATTTAAAATGGATACAATTTATACTTCTGATAATTCATATATAGGTGCAAACTATACATTGGACTGGTAGGTTAAATATTTTTCATTTAAAAAAAAAAAAGTATGGAAAGTAACTGTTGAGTAACAAGAGAGAACATTAAGAACAGGAACCACAAACACACACCTTATGATATGATTGATGACGATAGGGTCAGGGTGCTGAAGGAGGCTGGCAAGTTTCATTGGAATATCTGAAAATCTCATCCTGGGGCAGCCAAAAATCTGTGGGATTGCAGCAGTTTAATGATACAGTATAACCACGGAGTATAACCAACTATTCCTTTGTTGCCTTTGAATAAGCAATGCAACAATTATCCCACATCAAGTACTTAAACTGATTCTGAAGTTTGTTTGGTAGTTTGTTTGTGTTTAATGCCTGGTCAGATAAATGGTTTTGGCAGAGAGAACGTATTAGAGGTTCCACTACTTGTATTAAAAACTTGTGTGTCATCCTAGAATTATACACTGTGCCCTCCATTAATATTGGCACCCTTAGTAAATCAGGTGTTCTCCAAACTCTTCAGGCATTACAGGAGAAAACTCAGAGCTGTTATCTTGGGAAAAGGATGTAGCAATAATTTGGTGCCAATAATTGTGGCCAACATGTATCGGAGAAAAACATTTATTTCATCACAAGTTTTTCATCTAATTTTCAATAAATTTACTTCAATGATAGGTTAGAATTTTGTAATTTTTTGGAATGAAACATAAAAAATGATAAACAATGCAGATTTATTTTCACAGCCACCTTTGCTCATATTTACCAAGGGTTCCAATATTAGTGGAGGGTACTGTATTCTACAGCGGGTATAGCCAATCTGGTACGCGATCCTTCTGACTACTCCCACTAATCAAGGCGTTTCAATAAAGTTGCTTATGCCCTTGGAATGATAGAAATTCTTGAGCGGTATTACAGAAATGTCCTATCAATATTCTTCACATAAGATTGAAAAAAAGTCCATTTTCTTAAAGTGAAATAACCATGGTTTCTAAAGATGGATAGAATGCTTAGTTAGGAGTTAGGTAGGGTAAACACAGGATCTAATGCAGAGTCAGCGCAATAGGGGAAAGTGAAAACAAGTAATCTGATTCCTTGATTTCAAGGTATTCTGATTAAATGGAAGCATGTAGTCTACAAAGAGAAGTGGGCAGAGAACCGAGCCCTGGGGGACGCCTCTGTTGACAGGTCAGGAGCAGTGGAAAGTTTCTACTTCAGGAAAAAGACTAATTGCTATCCATCACTGTGAACCAGTGCACAGCTGTGCCAGTAATACCAAGGGCTTAGAGGCAAGTGAAAGCATGTTGTGTCAGACAGTGCCAAATGCAAAGTTTTAAACTGAGCTTTAGTGTTTTGGGTATGTGAAAAACTTTTGTGACAACAAACTAAATGCAAGTTCTTGCTAAGAGGACTAAACATTTTGGGTACCTGTCTGAAGTATCGGTTGCAGTTAATGTACTCTTTCTCATGGCAGTCTTGCAGCTTGTTGTTTTTGATGTAGAGCCACAAGGCCTGCATGATACTGGCTCTGGTCTGAGTGTGCACGCCCAAGAGCCGTGCCAGGCGTGGATCCAGCTTATACTGCGGAGGCTAAGTCAAGTAGAAGGAAAAGTAAAATAGTTCATTAACAGAATTGTGTTCTAATACTCAAAATAATGATTAAAAAAACAATGTAAATTATGTAAAGCCATCACAGTAAATGAAATATAATTTGTGTAGCCTGTTAAATAGCATTTATATGTGCGTGTATGATATACCTGGTGATCTAGCATGAGAAGGAGAGTACATTTCACATTCACATCCCCTGGTCTCTTCACCTGAAATCCATCGGTCTCCTGAGTTGTAGGCATTCTGTGCCACTAAGACATACAGAAAAAGGTATGACTACTGACGTACTGGCTGAATTTATTGTAAGACAATACATGAGGGTGAGTAAATGATGCCAGAAATTTCATGTTGTGTTTGATAAGGTGGTCATGATCATGGGAAATTAATTAAAATTACTCATATTGTGGGACATATTAACTTGTAACTTGTATTAACGTGTAATATATAAAATATGAACATGTAACTACTAATATCATACCTCCACCAAGTGGTTGTCTGGGCCATAAAGTTCTTTGTCCAGTTCAATAACCAGGCTTTTAAAGAAGGATGAAAACTTTCGTTTCTGTTTCCCAGGCTGAGGATTAAGACAAAGATAAAGAGAAGTAAGTAGGGAAAAGGGGAGAAAGAACACAAGATCTTTTTTCAAAGCGTTCACGCCGTTGATTGATACTACACTGTTAGGAGCTGACCGCACTGGGGGAGTTATTTTAGAAGCAGCAAGCACTTAGTCACAAACAGCTATTGCACCAGTACGTGCTTGTGCAATGCCTTGCCTCTCCCTCCCTTTGCAGTACCACTCAACTTATGACCGCTGGGGCAGAAGAAAGTGAAGGAAAAGAAAGAGTCGTTTCCTCTTTTCATGCGGCAGGAGCACAGCCAGAGAAGTCTTTAGCCTGCAAAAATATGCTCAGACATTTTCTGGAATAATTTCAAGAACTGGGCCAAAGTTTCAATTCCTTTTCCTCAGAGTTTGGGAACATGGAACAACTTAGAGCACATCTGGTTTGAAGGAGTGAGCTGAGGACATGAGCCAGTGCAGTTAAGCTGGCCAACAGACCAAGAGACTAAAGACTGCCAAAAAAAAAAAAAGCATTAAGGGGGCGACACAGTCAGCTTTATCTAAAGCTGTTAGTAGCGGTGAAACATTGTAAATGGAGTTCTTCACTGTGTGAGCCTCACCTTGTTTCACACACATGCAAATAAACAGATAATTCAGCTCATTACGTACATCCTCCAGGAGTTTGCCTTCCACTCGAAGTTCCCAGGATGCCACTTTTTCAGCCTCCTCCCCTTCTGGCTTGGCAGGCGTGTAGGTGTTTGAAATATAGATCCTCAGTTTGCGTTTTTGCTGAAAGAGTAGAACAAAGAGCACTGATACATAATTCATCCATTTATTGAAATAATAAATAGTTTTTTATTTTTCATATAAAAATTGGAGACATTTTATCATAATTTGTCATTGTTTGGTTACCAACATTATTTAAAATATCTTTATTTGTGTTCTACTGAAGAATGAAAGCTTGATTCAGTAAATGATGATAAGGGGATGATGGAAAGGTTTTGGCCATAAAGTAGCTGAACTAAGAACTCTGAATTACTAAACTGCGTATACCGTGATGGGTTTTTTGATGGCCTCCTGTATCTCCATTCTTTTGCGAGCTATGGTCTGGTCCAGCTTTCTCTCAAAGGCCAGAAGGTCCATATAAGCTTGAGACTCTGGGACAAGATCCCTGATCTGGAAAACACCAAAATCATGAGAAACTATGTACTTCAGTATCACAAACATTTTTATTTATACTATTCTGGTTAAACTCACCCTCTGTGGGAGGACTTTGTCAGCCATCTTACGCCTCTTCACCCTGAAAATGTAGAGCAGATGTGTAAGAAACATGACTCGTCAACACAAACATATGTTAAAACATTATTTCAATTACACTGAGCACAGTTTAAAGTACTGAAGTGTATGCCACATACATATACATAAGCATTGTCCTCTAAAGACTTACAATCAAACAATTATTTTTTAATAAACATTAATTAGTTGAATTTTTTCTTCTTTCCTCAAATTCTGATTGAGCTCAAATTCTTAATTATTTCAACTTAAAAAAGGCAGAAATAAAAAAGGTCAATTTCAAAACAAGTATTTTTCTGTTGGTTAGTGCAGAGATTTTGGGAAATCAACTTGAACATGAGGAAAATCTGGTGGGGAACTGATCGTTTGGATTACTATTAAAGTTTTTGTCTGCTAAATGTTTTTGAGATCCTCGTTATAGCTCTGGAATTTTCACCAATTTTATCATTCAAAACCAAAAATCATCTAGAATAGCATATCTCTTCTCAACTGGATACTACTTTGAAGTGTAAATTCTTTATGTGTGTATCACAAAGGCCCAAATGTAATATTTATGCCTAAAAGAGAAATAAACAGACAGAAATTCATATTCTATTATTATTCCTGTAGAATTCAAAAGATGCTATTTTGAATAAAATAGTTAACCAAACAGTTATGGTGACCACACTAAAACATTTTTAAAAACATTTTCTTTTATGCATAAGAAAAAAGTCATACAGGTTTGGAACGTCATAAGGGTGAGCAACTTAATACACTTCAATTTTGGGATGTTCAAAATGCCTCCTTATGGAAGCCCGTTTTTCTCCACTTAATAAAAAAAGAAAACTTTTTTTATTACGGTCAGCGCCTGTAACCTCTAGGCAGTGCGCGACACACAGCACCGTTGCGCTTCGGGCGTCGCGAGTTCACGTCCCATCGCAGACCTTTCCCGATCCCATTCCTCCTCTCTCTCTCCCAATTCACTTCCTGTCAAGTTTGATCCGTCCTATCTAATAAAAGCTAAAAATGTCTTGCGTGACACAAACTCGCAATTCTTATTTTCTCGCAACTGGAAAATATAAATTCATAAATAGATATAAAAGGTGCAATTCTAACTTTATAACTCACAATTGCGACATTTTTTCTCCACTCACAAGTTTATATTTCGCAAGTGTGACTTTATATATTGCAATTCTGAGAAAAAAAGTCTTAATTATAATATAAAAAGTCAGTGGTCAGTTTTTTTTCAGTGGTGGAAATGGGCTTCCATACCTCAGTGAACATCAATATCATCAATAAATAAATCTGCCCTTTTGCTAGGGCTGGGTATCATTTAAAAAAAAAAAAACGTTTCGATACTTTGAGTTCGATACCGGTTCCTAAATTATACCTTTTTCGATACCAATTTTAAAAAATCGGTTTTAACAAAATGACATTAAAACCTCATCTCCAGAGCCACTGCATGGAACAAAGTATATCCAACACAATAAATCAGTGCAAATTTCTTTTAATAAAGTTAGTTTTCAAATTGTTTTCAGTTTACATATGTGCTGTTTACACAAGTGCATTATTTTTTATATAGCCTTATAAATTCTTTTCCCTCTGAAAGTTTTGTGTATTTAAATTCTTTTAAGGCATAAAACATTTGTCTTTTAATTAATGAAGATTTCATTTTATTGTTGGAAAATAAAGGGGATTTTATATCACAGTTTAAAACACTGAAGAAATACTGTTTAATTTTTTTTAGTAGTTTTCATAGATTTAACATCATACTTATCATCCTGCCCTATAATGGAACCAGAACACTTTATGCCACATTATTAACACCATTTAATACAAAGTGTACTAACCCCCTTCTCGGACCCATAAGACCCCCAGAATGCTGCAGTTGCTGCTGAATGTGTCTCTTCCGGGTGGGGTCCATCGCGGCTTGAGGCATTCCAGGTCTCATAGGCATGGCTCCGCTATAAGACGGACCGGGCAGAGGGGAACCCATAGACCCCATGCCCCCCATTGGCATTCCTCGGCTGGGTGACATACTCGGGCGCTGCGAGTACAATTGTAGTATTTGAGCATTACCGTTGTGACACAAACAAATAGCAGACTGTAATTATAGTTAAAAGAATGACAAATTAAAAATATGTATATATTTTTAAATATTAAATAATATAACAAAATATTTGGTATAATTTTACTGACAAAATTTTCACGTATGAGTGAGCTGGGCCTCTTATAAATATATTATATAGTATTCTGGAAAACCTGAACTAACAAAGAGTTATTATATAGAATTTACAAATGTTAAAGATACTGTAAGAAATGCCTTGCTCTTTTGTTGATTTTTTTTTATTATTATTTATTAATATGTAATTGGAACGTATTATATAATATAGTGGTGATGGTCTTTTACTTTGGGAATGGTCTTTTAAATTTGGGAATGGCACACAAGTTAACGTACTCAACGGCGCAGTAAATATTATATCTACTAATAATATGGTTTATGTTCGAACATTTTGTTATTACAATTGTATAAGTCCAAAGACAAGCATATCACCACTGTATATTACAAAATGTAATAGCATTACCATTGCACTTTGTAAACTTAGTGTGGCTGAACCGACTGTTTGGAGGCAACATATTCAAAAGCAAAGCACGCGCCAGTTCATGGTGGGACTTAAACGCGGAAGTAGATGTTTGTTCTTCGAGGACCTCGCTATACAGTGCTCTTAAAAATAATAAATTCACAATTTCAGTCTTTTCATTGCTGTAAAGAAGCACCCTTGTATTTCATGACAATGTTTACTCTCACAAATGAGCTATTAAATCCTCATTGTTGCTAATGCAATGACACTTCCTACATCAGGGGAAACAAGCTACGGCGTGATGCTAAACGCTTCACAGAACAAATAAAGAGTGACTTACTTGGTGGTACTGGTTCAGGGGACTCCCCATCACTCTGTAGGGTGAATTCTGCGACATTGCTGTCATTCTCATCGCGCTGCTGTGACCCGGGTTCATGGGGTTCATGCTGGGGTTTAACGTTATTGGGGTAACGTTACTGGGGTTGACGGGGAAACCTGATAAACCCGATCTAGAAGCCATTTTATATTACTTTTCCCTCACTAATAACTAAGAAACAACTCCAAAATCGTTACTGACTCACTCAAAAAATGCAATCTTAAGTTCTCCGTTTCCGCATCGCGTTCAAACATCTACATATTCTTCTGTCGCTAATTGTCGATGTCTAGATGTCCGTTGAGTGTGTCATCTCTTCCTCTAAAAGCATGTCAAACCCCCATTAATCTTAATGGTTGCCTCTCAACAACATTTTAAGAGCCTAACCAATGTCTACAGTTATCAGTGTGTGTGGCTTCTCAGATCTCCTCCCTCTGGGTTGCCAAATACCTTTCCCTCAAATCCCTCAAACTAGGCGCTGATGTTTTCGTATTTGTCTTCTATATTAGCAAACGGTTCATTTTGGTGTACAAACAATATATTTTGTTTTGAATATGGAAATGTAGTTCGTACCCTCAATGTGTAGTTTTTCTCCTCAATTCTTGATGTCGCTCAGTTTGTTGACAAAGTTCTAAAAGTAATTTTTAATATCTGGTTTGCCTCATTGACAAGTAATTACAGATTTAATTTAATTAGAGAACAAGTGTAAAGGTCTGCTCATTTAAAAATAAAATACTGGTAAACGGTTTCAATTAATTACTTTTACAAAACATTTTTGTATTGTGTTCTTCTTTCCTTATGGCACAACTCTACAGAAATAACTTACATTAAAAAAAAGCAAAAAGTGGTTAAATAAATATAAGTGTTCTGCCGTTTATTTCATTCTGTACTCACTTGTTACTCAAAAAAATTAAAATATTCGAGCATGGCTCAAATAAAACATCAAGTACAAATAGGCTATTGTCTAGAAATATTAATTAGGCCTATTCCTATTTTTGGTAGAAATTAAGGGTAACACTTACAATAAGGTATCATTTGTTAACATTAGTTAATGTTTAAAAGATTTTTTAAACATTATTAATCTTAGAAATTAGCATGAACTAAGTTTAATAATTGCTGTATAATATTGGTAATTCTTAGTTCATGTTAACTAATGCACCTTATTGTAAAGTGTTATCAAATTAAGGCTCCTCATTTTTAGTGATTTTAGTATTTTTCCAAATGCAAGTGTTCTTCTGAACAGTGAGAAATTTTACACCACAAGATACAAGATCCTGTGGCTGATAAAAAATACATTCTAACACAAATTTATACGAGTAGTAGTAATGAATTGTGGATCTTTGACATCTGCAATGTTGCCGCTGTTGGGAATACTGCATTTTTCCTACAATTGCCCTACTCTTGTATTAAATATCAGAAGTCTTGGAATGGTAACTCGTACAATCAGTTTTGATAACCACAACTAAATGACAAAGAGCGACCAGTTAACTGTATATTTCTTAATGAGTTCCAAAAGAAGACAAAGCCTCAAGCACTGCATTTTACCAAGAGGGTGACAGACTGGAACTTTACAACACGCATATTTCTGAAACAATATTCGCAGCGCACACTTGAACCATGTTCAGAGTTCTGATCTTTTATTACATTGATGACATGCCCACAAGCGTATGGCTCACGGTCAGGATAGCAGCATCTTTCACCTATTCAAATATATATACACAGTCACAAAGTGAGACCGCACAGGACACCTTACACTGTAAACATCTAATACATAAAAAAAAATGTGAGAAAAAAAAAATGACAATGATTAAGATATTCTCAAGCTTGAATTATTTTTGGAGGTCTATGCCAAACGGTCTTTCCTCACTTTGTAACCAATAACTTACTATGGAGAAAAAAAAATGTAGTATGATGATGTGCTATAGAACTAGTGACATAATACAGTACAACTGTACCACACTTTGGCTAATGTACTACAGAGAAAGGAAAATACTCTACGAGATCATGATTCTCCGAAACAACGTAATAAGAAACTGTGTAGTAATGAACTGTTCACTTAGATGTATAATCTTGATTTTTTGCAATTAAATCTTTAACGATTCCATTATTAACTGCTGTAAAATCCTCCCCGAATGAGAATTTCATTTAGAAAGAATCCTGCACCTTAGTGATGGGAGAGCTCAACTGGCCAAGCATGTCTGCCGATATGATGAGTTCTAACTTCCTCCCTGAGACAATCGTGCAAGTTCCTCTATTCTAGATGTGTCGTTTTTAAAGCTGCACGAGAGCAGGATATGAGAGATTGTGCAAAAAATTCTGAAGATGAAAATAAAAATAATGTAAACTGAATGAAAGAAGAATTAGTCCACATATCTTCCACTGATCAGCATAATTCAGATCACACAATCCCTTGATAAGGTAAACTGTGTGGCACCGTGGGTAGTGAGAGACTCCTGACACCCACAGTGTTATTGAGAGAACATCTCCTCCCTTAGAAACACGCACAAACTATCCTGGTTCTCCACTCGTCTCTTAGGACCCAGCAAGGCTTCCAGAAAACCATTCACCAGACAGGCAATTAAAAAGTTGAATTGTCAATATCTTTAAAAGTCTCAAAAACGGCTCAAAGGGGCCGTTCACAGAGATTGTATTTCCTGCATTTCCACTGTTTTTATTTGTAAACATGCACTAGATGGACATTCGATAATTGAGCTAAAGAAAACTGTCTTTCGTGTGTTTCGTGTTTTTAAATGCAAAAAGACGCTCTGTGTGAATGGCCCATAAAGGCCCCATGTATTTCACGCAATATTGAAGAACGCACTGTTGTGATGTCATTTTGAACAAATTAAGTTGACTTGCCAAAGCCAACTTTCTGGTAAAGTTCGCTCTGGCTGGTAAATCCCTTCGAACTTCCAATGGTCCATGACGATTATAAAAAGAGTAGGTGTGATCTGCGGCTCCGCCTTCTTCGACATGGATATTTTCTTCAGTTCAGTCTGTCGAGATTAGAAGTGAGTAAATACATGAACACACTGGAGAGCTGCTTCATGGCAAAAACTGTACTGATCGCTTTTTTTCCCCTTTTCTTCCAAGGAAGTCCCCTTGAATCAAAAGCCACTGATATTTTTTTACTGGAGAAAGCAGTATTCTGAATAAAAGGCTAATTTTTTTGCCAGAAGCAAAAGTTTGATGTTTATAAATGTCTTAATGATACATTTGTTTCTTCCGAACACTTTTTGCTTCCCTAGATGTAAGGCTGGAGTCATGTGGATTTCTTGTTGAAGCTCACATTTTGACAGTAATGCAATCAATCAATGGACAATCAATGGACCCATTGATGTAATGCCACATTTCTAAAAATGTGTTCCAGACCAACTCATTTACACAATGGCCTGAAGGTTGATACATTTTCAGCAAATGTTCATTTTTGGATAATTTGCTAATTCTATAAGTCTATTGTATAAAGTGCTTTATAATAAATTTGAATGAAGGTTGACTGGAGAGACTGAGCTTGTACAAACACATTCACATCAATATGATCAGATGCTCAATCACTGCTTTCTTCCCCTCATTGCTATCATTTTTATTGTGTTTATTTTTATATTTGTGAGGAAAGCGTGCAGTACATATTTACGTATTTATTTAAATGCGCGACAGTTGCTCAAGGTATTCAAACTTCTTTTAACCTCTAAACAAAGAATGATTATATTGGGGCCCTTAAACTTGAATATAACACACATACCTACCATTTTTATGTTTCATGGATTTGGATCTTCTTGGGGAATTTGGATTCTGCAGTGAAAAATAACAATCCAACATTAGCCTGCAGCCAGGATATGCAAATTAAACCAATAAAAAAACATGCAAAAGGAAAAGGCAGGTACAATATGCTGCAGTCTAGCACTTTTTAGAAACCTAATTTATGAACAGCTAATAGCCAAAGCATTCTTGTTGACAGGAATTGTGGGTAAGAATTCTACAACCTTTCATAAACTAATTCTACATCTAATTTGCACCAGATCCTGTGGCTACAAATGGCATCTAAGAGCAAACAGAATATCTGTAACATTAAAACAAACTTACCAAATGTACAGCTTGATTCAAAGAATGTAAAAATACCTTATCTGACTTTCTCTTCTTGGCTAGAAAGCAAAATATTAAATGTTAAAATAATACAACACCATGCATGCTTTTGAAAAATAGTTCTGCAGTAAAATCCCTTGAGTGATTAAATCATATAAAGGTTATATATATAACTCACCTTTCTTTTCTGCCCCATAAGACCAGTCATTGTCATTGACATCATCATTGTCCTCTTGATCGCTCTCTGATTTGTTCGTGTTGTTGCCGCTCGCAATTCTAAATATACATTTATACAAACACACACACATTAATAGCAGCCAGTATTATCAAAAATAGATTCAGGCGAACATCCAACCCTACATAAAAGCTTGCCTGTGTTATCTATATACATTTTTTCTTCTGGGAATGTTTAGTTATAGTACCTGCGGTTGGCAATGCGACTGCTGTTGCGGCCCATACCGAGGCATTTCTCCAGGTGAGGAGCAAATCGTGAGGCAGCGATGCTCCGGCTGCAGTTGGGACACACACACTCTTTGTTTTTCCACTGGTTGTACACTTGCCCAAAAATGTCTACTCCAGGCTGGTCCACGATTTCTATAAATGAGTGGGAAAGAAAAGTTTTGGGTTAAAGATGCAAAAAGGCTGTATATACCAAGACGGTTCTTTCATATTTCAATAAACAGGAGAAAGTACTTCTACTTGGTACTGCCATTTAAATTGGTCCTGCACACCCCAAATTGCTGCCATTACAAATATGGCTGCCAAGTGAAGAAACTTTCCCTTAAAAGGGCTTTGGCAGTATGCTTTTAGATGGATTACAATGCAAATGCCATGAAGATTGCTTTTAAGTTTTTTGTCATAATTCTTCGAGCTTGATGTTGCCTTTGCATTTGGTTCGATTTTTTTAATGTCTCCCTGACCCTGCTGGATTTTGTTCACATTGTATTTCTGATTCTGAACAAAAAGTACTCTAAATGTCAGTTTACACCAAGGATGATTTTAAAAATCATAATTAATTGTAAAGCATAGCACACTAATGATCACATCACAGAGGAACGCTATCGTTTAAATTACTTTCAGGACTTTTCCATATGATGAACACATGATTTCCAGTGATTATCGTTGTTTGGACTACAGAGACCATCTTAGCATTTGATAAATAAATAGTTTAATCTCGTCATTATACATTCCCATCACTCTGTTCTCCTATTTGATAATGTTCAGTGCTTTGCTTTTTTAAAGCGATATATAAATAAAAGTGACTGATTGATTGATGAACGATGAAACTGGACAGAATCAACCCTGCTTTAAAGAGATCAACCAAAGTGCTTATATTAGATGGAAAATGATTGTGTCTTTATGTGAATGCTATTAGCTTTTTGTTATAGTTATCGTCCTTTGTGCTTTAAGTAACAAAAAAATATAATAAATTTTATCTCATATTTAAGAGGCTCTCACCGAAGTCCTTCATACTCTCCTGGTCAGTATCATCCAGGAAAAAGTATCCCTGTTTGACAGCCCTGTGAACTTCGAAACAAAGACCCAAACAGGCATCCTCCACCAGATCAGACAGGATCTCCTGAGCAAAGCCCTGTGGGAAAAGGCACAACACACGCATGTACTGACACGCTTGAAACACACGGTAACCTTCAGAAGGATACACATCACATTCGCAATGCCCTCACTAGATGATCGGCAGTGAAAATCAATGAAATGTGAGTGTAATGTATACCACGACGCAGAGCTAAAACACCCACATGTGTGAGTTTATTCAACACACATCTCATTATGCAGAATATAACATATGGAAAACACTCACCTCCATCTTACTGTTGTCCATACTGGACAGAGAAACGTCCTCCATTTTCATTTGCAAAGGCTCCAGGAGAAAACACTGCTGTCTACATGCTGTAGTGCAGCAGTCATGGGCTGAGGAGAGGCTGAAACAACAACAACCCAAACAAAGGAAGACAAATACAGACACAGGCAGGGCATGAGACAGCAATATGTGATTCCGTCTGCCATTAAAAACTCATAAAACGAAATCCTAACCATGCAACTCTGTATTTCCTTGTGATATTATGAATAATCGTTTGTATCAGAGATATACGCTACTGTATGAAGCATCTGCGAGAAGAACCAATGATACGTCATCGCTTCGCCCTGAATAACAGCGTTTACATTTCACACTCGCAATGATTAAGGTTGTTTGATATTAATAGCTATATGAAACATAATTCATTTATTTCAATCAAACACATCGACTGATAACAATAAGACATTACATCCCGTCTCGCCTATAGACTGAAATATGAGGTTCCATTCACTAGATCTAACACATAAACTAAACGCTTTAATAGCGTGAGATAATAATATACAAGATTTATGATAATTTCGTGTTAGATAAGGATAATTTAACACGATTGATGCAAAAACTGTATCACTAACGTTACGTGGACTTAAGTTACACAGGGTAAGTGGATTTAACAATACTGACTTGAATTCGAGTCGTAAGGATTTGTACTTAGAAAATCCTACCACATGCTTTGACGTGATCTTTATTGTTTATCTGTATTATATGGACATTACTGTCACTCACCAGCTCTGGAATGGAGGCTGTTGCTGTTGTCGGTCTGTTCGCTGCACTGACTGAAGCTGCTCATCTGATCAAATCAATAAACAAATCTGGTAGGAATCTACAAGTTCTTGGTCCAGTTAATGGTTTGCACATGAAAAGTAACACACACAAAAGGTCCGAAGAGACATTTCCCTAAAAGTATTTCCTCACAGCCAAAAACAAAGTTCCACATTCGGATTTCAATCTCTTATCCCCGTCTGCAGACTTCCATTTCCCTTTTCCTAGACCTGACCAATCGATCCTCGCTCATCTTATTCCGCCTCGCCATATCGCCTCAGCGCTGAATCTTCTACTCAGGTCTGAAGAAAAATGGAAATCGACGGATAAAAGTTTTCCCAGGTGTAACGTTATTCGTAATTTGGCCCTGTATGATTGTAATTTGCACTAAATTAGCCATTGTGTTCGCTATATAATATCGAATTCTATATCAACTTAGCAAATAAAACTTGGTGGTGTAAACGTGGTGTATTTAGTTTTTGTAGCAAATAAGCAAAGAAACAATCTAAAAAATTATCTTTAAAGACTCGTCCTCATGTCTTTCCAAACCACCTAAATAAGACTCATTTATCTTTGAAAAACACAGGTGAATTTATTTTTAAATGAACCCTGATACCTACAGTAAGGTGCATCTATAGACACATTAAACGAAATCCATATATCAAAAAGTAGGCTATATTTAAACATTAACATTTTATTTATCATATTTATTTTTCCAATTACACTTCAATTGTACTGCGTATAAAATGGTTGTAATTTCTACGAATTTTATGGTCTTTTTGGTCCCTTATATTAAAGCTCTGCTTTATTAGCTATATTAAAGTCTGCACTTCCATTTAATTATAATTCCATTCTGCTGAAATTATGAAAATTGTGTCAGTGTCCAAATATATACGGACCAAGCTGTGTATCTGCTACTACATGCAACTGATTTATACATATATTGGTTTATCATTAATGTTAGCTAATTCTGCATATGGTACATAAAATAATATTGGTTAAAGCTCTTCTAAATATTACTGATCATCAGATAGCCTGTTTTTTACAACCATAGGCTGTGCACTTTTCAATAAAAATGCATTGTTTAAATGACGAGCTGCATCTGAAATATTGAGATAAGTGAGTGAGTGAAGTGGCCAGGTATCGTGATCCATACTTATATTTTGAGCTCTGCATTTAACCCATCCAACGTGCACAACCAGGGCCGCTGCTGGCCAAATGAGTGCCCTAAGCAGAATAGTATTGTTGTGCCCCCTTCCTCAAAAAGAAAAGAAAAAAAAGCTTGTAAGGGGTAAAAAAAGAACTTTCTATAAATATAAATGTAAATAAATTAATTGTATTTACTTTGTATTATTTTTAAATTACAATTGTAGCCCTAGACAGAAACTATATGATTTTATTATTACAGTGTGAATGATTTTATGGTCTTAAACATTCAGAAATCACACAAATTAAAACATCCACGTTTTTGTTGAATAAATTAAATAGGTTGTAGCATTTCTATTACAAAAAGGTGGCCAAATTAAAAAATTATAATAAATTAAGTGGATGTGTAATTTAAATCTTTGGTCAACATTAAACAAAGATTGGATCGTCCTGTAACAGCAATTATCAGGCCTTTGGTGCATTGTATTAAATTATCTTACGAGCCGGTACGGACTGCTGCACCCAGTGCATCATGGGCATTTCTTTAGCGCTTACTTATTTTAAGCAAGACAGTTGCGGTTTTGTATTAGTGATATTATGTGTGTTTATGTTCAAGTTAGATTGGGGGAGTTTGGTTCATTTGCAGCCCTTTTATATAAACGTGTACAGTTACCGTCATGGAGAGAGATGTGTATGGGAGTGACCTGTTGCTATTGCCGTTTATTTGATGAGTTTAACATAGTATGTGAAGTGTTCCATAATAGGTGTGTTCCTAATGCTCTACACTAGCCTGCAAGAAAATCCCTTTGTGTCAGGGGAGGAGTGGAAGTAGAGAGACAGTTTTTAGTAGGGGTGTTTGGGTTTGGTTATTTTGGAGTTGACTCCAACTCCAAATGTTGGAGTCGGTGGAATCAACTCCTTGACTCCAATTACTTTGAATTAAAATAGAAATACATTTGCGCCTAGAAAATCTCATCAACCACCTGCTGTAAGTGCAAACCATAGACTGTAAAAAATATGGACGTAGTGTCCGTGACGTCACTCGTAGGTTTCTGAAGAGCGTTTTTGAAGCCT
>JAUCNO010000082.1:9260756-9273603 GCA_032353835.1 Enteromius viviparus | reverse complement strand
ATTTTCATCTGAGACAGCTCAAACATGCAATTTAGTCTGGGACTAGCTTAAGCCTTGTCTGTGAAACTGGGGGTGAAAGTTTTGTATTAAGGTAATGATGGTTAACCCTAGAATGTTCAACTACACTTTGTACAGTATGTCCTAGGACACTTGTCCTCTTAACCTTTTCTTCTTCTGTCTTCAGGCGAGACATTTTCAGAGAAATTCAGCCACACGGAGAAGTGCCAGTCGTGTACACCATGTTCTGAACTCACACGCATGCTGACACCCTGCACTGATGCCAACGACGCGGTGTGTGTCTGCGACTATGGGTTCTTCCTCAGCAAATTGACGGGCCGCTGTGAGGCCTGCACGGTGTGTCCTATCGGCCAGGGCGTGCTGTTGCGCTGTAACTATGACCGTGATACGTATTGTGAGGTGTGTGAGGAAGACACGTATTCAGACCAGGAGACTTCTTTTGACCCCTGCTTGCCCTGCACCGTCTGCGATCAGCCTGAATTGGAATTGAAAAGCTGCACGTCTGTCAGTGACGCTATCTGCCAAGGTAGGAGAAATGAGAATAAAAATCAAATAAAAGTTGTAAAAAGAAAGGTTATCATGACACAGTGGGACAAACATATATCTGTTATACCTAACAAATGTGCATTAAATTGATCAAAAGTGACAGCAAAGGCACTTTAATATTACAAAATCTATATATTTTAAATAAACACCGTTCTTTAGAACTTTCTAATCATCAGTGAATGCTTAAGAAAAAAAAATATATATATAATTATTACACCAATATTATGTATCACAACCCTTTTAAATATTAGCATGTGACACTGAAGACTGGAATAATGGCTGCTGAAAATTCAGCTTTGCCATCACAGGAATAAATGACATTTTATAATATATTTTAAAAGAAAAAAAGTAATTTTAAGTTAGCTAATTGCAGCCTTGATTAGCATTTGCTTTGTATAATTATTTCAAACTTTTGACCAATAGCTTACATATTTATGTTAAAAGTTAAAATATGGGTAAGACTGACTCAGATAATAAAACATAAAACATAATAGTATTTATATAAAGTTTGTTTATGTCAAAAGCAAAAAGAAAACTATGGCAAAAACTATAAAGATATGATAAGACGGTGAGCGTGATTTCACCAAGTACCAGATGTTCCTAGATCAATATCCTTGTTGATCCTGGAACCACATTCCAATCAACCAATCAGAATTGAGGAATCATTTTTCTGGAAATATCTGTTTTAGGCTTATAATCATGGTTAGGTGCCTCTAAACCCTTGTTACTTAGCTATAATTTCCCACTGATTCTAGGCAAAAATTTTGAGTAGGGGTAGGTTTAAGGGTAAGGATTGAAATAAGTTTATATTTTTGGACAGTAAAGTTGATCCAGGATCAACAAAATATGTTGATCCAGGATCATGTCTTGGCGTTCACTTGCAATCATCACCAGCAATTAGTGTCATTCTCAGTTCACTGTTATGTAAATGTGACGAACAGACAAGCAGTAAGATTTAAAAAAAACTGAGAACGCCCAAAACACTTCAACTTTTTGTGTGCCCAGCTTACAGAACTCTCTTTATAATGTCAGATGCTTTTGGCATAGCCGGAAGCTTAATATTTGCCATCTTATTTCTGAGCTGAACTCAGCTGTGCATAAAATTAACAGTATCTTGAGTAAAGGATCACATTCAAAGATCTGCAGTCAACATTACGGGCTTTGTTCTGTGCCTGGCCGCAAACACGGTTTCAGAAGAGGATCATAGAAGGAGGCTTTGTACACAGCCCAAGCTCTGCTATCAAAGGAAACCATACTAAGTGCAGCAGGGTCCATAAATGGATTTTTCAATGTACTTTCTTAATGTATTCTCATTATGGCTTTACACAGACAATTACACAGATGTCATTTTAAGCATTCTGGGGGAATATGTGTGTGTGTATAGAGATAGACTGCATCTGTAAAACGATAAAAATGACATACAGTAGTAAAATAATACATCACTTCCCCTGAAAAATTCACACAATTTCAGACTTATTAGAGCATATTAATACAAAATAATCCTCTAAACTTATTCCTCACTACCGTTTTATTATTTAAAACTCACAGGGCAAGGTTTCTTAAAATCCATACACTTAAGTATAACCCAAATATCTGTAAACTTAGCAAAAACCAACTTCAACTTATGTTTGTGGATTGTCTTAGACACGCAATTATCTTAAACAAAGATTATTATTGTCATTGTCAACAGCTAATCAGCAAATATTAAATGGTGATTATCTGGTTTGGATCCGTTTGTACACGACTGCCAAGACATGCGTGTCTAAGTGATGTTAATCTGGTAATGATCAATGTAAGATTTTCTCTGACCCCGTCTGAACTTTTGCTTTGGGTCTTAACATGAAGGTGAGAGGTCAGAGGTCATAGGTGGCTACCGATTTCAGGTCGCCCTGGGTTCTATAAACATGGAAATCTCCAAAAGAAAGTAAACAAAAACGTGGTGTTGTCTGCAACAAGGAAGTGAGGTGTCTGTTTTAGATAAGGAATATTTTTATGCATTAGGAATTTATCAGATTACAGATGATGCAGATGTACCGAAAAGGGTGTCTTCATACCTGAGTGCTTTTTTAAAAATAACCAGACTTTGATCCCTTGAAGTGGACCAAGCAGTGAACCAAGTAAAAAAAGGACTCAGATTCCTTACTTTTTCTCCAAGTCCATTTCAAGTGCTGTGTGATGTGGGTACAGCAATTCTTTGCAATATGGCTGACTCAAACCCACCACACTGTGGCCCCATTCACTTCTCCCAGAAGTAAACGGGGTGAATTCAGTTTTCTGCCAGAATGTTTTTTGTTTAGTTTATGGACAAGTTGAGGTTTGTGCTTGAACCCACACAAAATGCAATTCAGTGCACAACGTTTTAACGTTTTAAAAGTCACTTTTATTTATATAGGGCTTTTAACAATACAGATTGTAGCAAAGCACTGAACATTATCAAGTAGGAGAAAAAATGTATTAGGGCCTGAGATAATTTGGAGTATTTCACTGCACTTAGACCCCTGAAAAGTATGAAAAACATATTTGAGACATTCCCTGTCCCTACTTAAATGGGAGATTAGTCATGTGTGGGATCAGGCAGCATGAAAATGGCGTGTCATTGAAAAGCATTAAGGTTGTGTTGGTGTGTGGTGAGTGTCAAAGAGCCCCATCAGTCTTAACACACCCAGGTGAATCTGTCACATTTCATGTCACAGGTCACATTTCAACCCAAAATATATTTTGGCAAAGAAAGCAGAACCTCTCCAAATAAAACCAAAGCCTTGTTGCTGTTTTTGTAACATGAGTATGTTGTACTTTTATTTACTTATTTATTGATTATTATTATTATTATTATTATTAATCTCATTACTGTTAACAATTCTTTGCATAAGTATAAATTCAGCACCAAAAATGCTAACATGATAAATATAACGTAATACATATGATTTTTAATTTTATAAAAATGCTACTTTTTTGTTCATTATTGTAAAAATATTGTTATAACTTAAGAATTGAAATCGAAGCTAAAGAAAAAAAATACTAATAAACTGATGCTAAGGAATAAAAATAAATTCACATAAAAATGATCATTTGAATAAATGAAAGGCAATACCACAAATACTATCTGATGTATAATGTACAAACATTTTTCACCTTACTGTAATGTAAATGTTTGTACAGTAATGTAAAAGTTTTTATAGTTTTAAAATTGTATATAGGGAAAAACAAAAACAAAGCAAAAATGAATAATTAAAACACATTTTACATACTTTTTTGACAGAATTCAGCAATATTATGATCTTAAGACTTTACATTGTCTTGTGATTCATTATTTATATGTGACCATGAGACAGTGGATGGCTTTTTTTCCACAGTGATTGTGTGGAAGCACAAAAAAGAGCTTTATTGGTCAACATCCCTCCCATCCAAACCTAAAGATTTATCATCAACCATATTGACTCTTTAACTTTGACCTCTCATTCTGCCGAGTACAATATATGCCTTGAAACTGAGACGCCTGTCTGTACTGGAGAGAAATAATCAATCTCTCCCTCTGTTTGCCTCTCTCTCCCCATCCTACGACAATGAAGTGTGTCTATTCATGACAACCGCTCATTCCCCAGCTGTCTGGCATGTGCCCTATGACATTAGTGGATGGAGCGATGGAGTTTTCTGGGGTAACGTAAGGCTTTGTCCTGATGTGAGGGTTCGGGGTGATGATCTGGCGTGTGCCTGAGCTTGTGTCACTCCATATGAAGCCAGTTTTCTGCCTAAAGAATTTCTGAAACTTTTAGGTCAGTGGTTTTGTCCTGCTCTCCCTCTGGGATATAGCTGTGATTGTGGCTGGATTTACACAATTGAATTCCAAGAGTGTGGAATTTTTTTTTACCATAGTTTCCAAGAGAATCCTTTCAGTTGAGAACAAGTTACATCTATTCTTTTATCTCACAATCTTCCCCTTTACAACCCTAGTGTCAAGGTTCACCCATGCACTAAACTGTGCAACAAGAGTGTGTCCGGATGAAATCACTGACATTCAAGCATAGAAATTCATTGGCTGGTGAACTGGTTATAGACTGTGTGTGTTAATCAGGATTGGAGGTGCAGGACAGGCTTAAATCTTTTAAGGCCTCAATGTTATATTACAATAATCAAAGATTCTAAAACCAAACCGACTTTGAATTGATTTTTATGAATGAAAATTCCTGACAAATGCCCGCTGTAATGCTGGCTTCTTGTTTTACTGTAATTTTGGTCACGCTTTAGCTTGCAGACCAATGCAGTATTAAATAACAGTTAACTTTTGTTCCATTTAGCTGTTAATTCGCTACATAGTAATAGTTACTGTAGCAAGGTACACTCTCAGAAATAAAGGTACAAAAGTTGTCACTCAGGGGGTACCTTTTCAAAAGATACACTTTTGTACCTATTATGTTCAAATATGTACACTTTAAGTACTAATATGTACCCTTAAGGGACCAAAATGAACCCTTTAGGTACAAACAATGGTACCGCCCCAGTAATAACTTTTGTACCTTCCTTTCTGAAAGTGCAGTTGTTACGTTTTGTGCATGGGGTTGGATCAAGGATCTAAAATTCAGAATGTTTATAAGTACTAAAAAACAAACAATTAATATGCTAGTAATATGCATGTTAATAAGCAACTAGACAATAGTGGGAATTGATCCTTAAATTAAAGTATTGCTTGTAATTTCTGCTAATTTAATGCTGACAGCTAAAATGTCAGCCATTTATTGGTCAAAACAAAAACAGGCAAAGTCTGGGTTACACTTTATTTAACGGTGCCCTTGTGAACAATAAATTATGCATTATTATATGCAAGTAACCCTAAACTTATTACATGCAAGTAACTCCTAACCTAAACCATAGAATAATTAAGTAATATTACTACACTGTGACAAGAACACAAAATAAAGTGTAACCCATTATTTTACTACCGCTATAGAGTTTATTATAGAGTTAATATTCATTATTCATATAGAATAATTTTCATTTAGAAATTACAAGTTTCACAAATAATTACAAAGAAATGAATAGGAAAACTCTTTTTTTTCTTGCAAAAGCCATGTACTCCAATAATATTTTATTTACAAAGAAACATCAACTTTTACATTATGATCTGATTTTAAAAAAGGAAATATTCTTGTCCTTATAACTGACAAGACGTCCATAAGATCACGGGCGGCCCTGAACAGCATTTATGCATTAGCACTTAATTAAATCAGGTAGTAGGAAGTACTGATTGAAGATCAGATTTCCCTGCCGGCCAGAGAGTTCTGACTTACCCTAGACTAGCTTAACTTGATGATTAGAGGGGCTCAGTTTGACTCTGTTGATACGATACGAATCATACAGATTTGTTGGCTCACTACTATAGCGAGACTTGGAAAAGAAAAAGGATCTGAAAGTACGAAAGAAAACTAAAGAGAACTGAAAACAGAAACGCAGTAGAAAAGACAGATGTGTATCAGGAGACAGATTTAGTGGCGAGAGGGAGAAAGCATATGTACAGAAGCGTTTGTGGTCAATAATAGAGATGGAGTTTCTTCGCTGTGAGCTCAGGTTACTCAGACTGACCTTTTGTGAGAAGTATCACATTTTGCCGCAGAGAGCATGCATGCATGTGAACAACATTTTACATATTCTGTTCTCTCCTCCAGCATGACAAGGCATGTCAATGTGTATATTTCAAATAAACACAATGACACATGATCTTGCTTACAGCAAATACTTTCTCTCGACCATCTCTCATTTTAGACTATTATGAGGCAGCTAGTCACCTTCACACTGACTAATCAAACAGTAGTGCTCGTGAAAAATAATAACCTGTCTGTGTGTGTGTTTTTTTTTTTTGCTTTCAAAAGCATACATAATTATAGTAATGCATGCATACAGTCCATTATGTCATAAAATGTATTGAAAAGGCCTGTCAGCTTCTGTTGCTCATACTGTCTTATGCTGTATACAGTATAAAGATTTGTAACATATGAATGCAGCTTCAGTGTAAATAAAGAGCATTATTAGTGCCACATTCCAAATACAACAGTGTCTCTGTAAGAAATGACCAAACAACAAGTTCTTTTGCAGTAAATTTCTGATAACACAGATTTTGATATACACAGTACACCTTACTTTGAAGCTTACAGCAAGAATAACTGCAACAAAATACTAATAATCTTTGTATTTATGTAATTCTTTTAGTTTATAATGAAGAGAGAACTGCTGTATAAAACAGGTATTTGACAAACAGGCCTATATAGTAGGGCTGCACAATTATGACAAAAATCATGATGGTCAATTAACCCCTTAATTGTATCATAATTTATACTGATGGTGTTTATACCATTGTTTGAAGCAACTCCATGCCACAAGCTTAAAAAACTCTAATGGAAAACCTTTATTGCTTTTCTATAATATTAAGCCTCAAATGTCAATTATACATTGAAGTAGTTTATTTATTTAAAAGAAAAAAGAGAAAAAAAAAGAAAAACTATGAATGGTATCATAATGTTATGTTAAAATTAAAACAATACAAACACGCAGAATACCATAAATGGACGATTATTTGACACTTTGAATGATTACATAATTGTGGCATCTGTACTTCTGATTGCGATTAGAGAATCTATCGGTTGTGCAGCCGTACTCATATCGCATGAGGCACAAGCTTTGTGAGTATTTTCTGACAGTTACTAATGTTAGGACCTTTATTCTCTCTCTGGTAATGAAAAACGCCAGATAATTGGGGTATTATGTGTTGGGAAGTGAAATGAAACTCTTGTTAAGTGCGTAGGAGGGAATGCAAGGAAAGAAACTGAACATATTTAACCACATTTCCAAGAAGATGAAAGCAGCGGGAATATCCCAGAATACCAAACAGCTCAGAAATAGCATTAAACCCATTAAGACGTAATACAAGTTAGTAATTAGCAGAATTACTTCCTGTCATTAATAACAACAGAGACGTAACTGTATTTCTACATTTTCAGGAAACAGTCATGGCTAATTAACTAGTTCATTTCTCCAACAATGCATGACACTCCTATGGTAAGCATTCTTTGTATGGGAAATGCACCTCGGGTCGGTTTATGGACCGTTTATGATCGTGAAAGCCGGGTCTTGTTAAGATGATAGCCTGTCACATTGACGTGTAATCAGCCAATCACAGTGACACTGCCCTCTCTCATGTCATGTGACACATCATATCGCGCTTCCCTTCAACTTTCATGACTCTGATCATCTGTGTGCAAGAACAATACAGTATGCAAAAGAACAATAAATACAGAAAAGGAAAAAGGAGCAGCAAGTAAAGACTTAGAAAGGAAAAGACAGAACTGTGTGTGAGTGAGGGAGTTCTGTCTTTATGATAACCACCACACTAAAGGTCAACCATGCATGAGAGAGATGTGATGGAGAGATAATGGAAAAGAAAGAAAGCAATGCGGAGAGGCAAAGGAGTACAGAGACATGGGGGTTTGGTTGGGGGGGATTGTTTCTTGACAAAGAACATCTCTGTCTATGATGGTGTCTGGTGTCCCTTGTCCAATGATTCACTGTGTGTATATGTGTGTGAGAGAGTGAGTGTGTGCGCTTATGGACTTGCATATTATTCAGAGACTGCGCAAGAAAAAAAAAGCGGATGTGAAAAATTACATTTACCTGCAAACACAATTCAAATCTCATAAGAAACTTAAATATTGTTTTTAAGGTAATAGTGCCATATTCTTACTGAAGAAGGGATCTGAAACTTGAGAGCAACACTGTATATTATTGAGACAGTAAAAATTACATAAATTGTTAACAGTAACTCATAAACTGTTAAAGACAGACCTTCTGTGAGCTATGAAGCTGTTAATGTAACTAATGAAATTTGCTTTTGTTAAAGCCATTAGTCTGCACTATTTAATTGAATCTTTATATCAATGTGTATAACAGTGCAGATCCTGGTGAGAAACTACATTACCTTCAATACATTTGTTTTTCTATACAGTCTATGCTTCATATAGAGATATATACTGAAATAATATAGGTCATGTTTGCAGTTTTTTTTACAGCATAACTAATAAATATCATTATCTTTATTTTTAAAGCAAACTTTTTGCCTGATTAGATTGGTGACTAGATGTTGGGCTGTTGTGCTTTTCATGTGGTTTGCATCATATTTGAAGTAAGTGGTTTACCATCGGGTTTGGGTTTCCTGAACTAAAGGAAGATGAGTCAGTTTATAAATTATCAATAGACATTTTGCTTCATTACAGTTAATCAGATAAGAGAAAAATTATTCCAATACACGTAGTGCAATCACAGTAAAATTGGACCACATTTGCCACATAACTCATGGTTATGTGAATTATCACTACCTCTAATCAGCACAGTCCTGACTGCAGATTTAAATCTCTTAGGGAAATTAGTGAGGGTGCTCTAGCCCATATAATATATTTTGATACATATTATGATTATCGCTATGCAATGTCAAAAGTGAGTCCCACATTTATATACAGATTAGCATTGTGTGACCATTAGTTCCCTTAGCAGCAATAAAAATCTAATTCATTTATTCAAATTCTGCATGCATAATCAACCCAGTCTCACGGCAGTTCATGATTTAGTCTCATTATTTAATTAAATTTATTTATTCGTGGCAGGGGCACGTTTATTTCGCTATTTTCGTAAGTCCAGCAAAAGTCCAGTCAAAGCATTTCAATTGGATGCATCTTAGTTAATAAAACGTGCTGGACTTACGAAAATAACAAAATAAACGTGTCCCTGCCACAAATAAAGACTGGGTAGGCGTAATATAGCCTAAAAATCACACAAACATCACTACCTTTATAAACACTAATATATGTTACTCAGGTCATAGGGGTCTACCTTCCAATTAAGATTTATAATCGAGTCAAACAAATCAAACAGGCTACACATAAGATAATAACAATAGCTGTGCTTGCCTGTAAAACTAGGTCCTGTTTACACCAGTGCAGTTTCGTTTTAAAAGGGTGTTTTAGAATGAAAATGTTCCTCGCTTACACTGGCGTTAAACCTACCCCAGAGTTTAGTCAAACTAAAATAGGATCTGCAGCTTTTTTAAAAGTGTCCGTTTTCGAGAGTAGAAAATGTTGGATTGCTGTAAATGATAGGCGTAGCTTGTAGCCGTAGCATTTTTGTTTACTAGGAGCAGGATACTCAAGAAGCACGTACAACTTGGGCACGCAGATGGTTTTCATGGTAATAGACACCGTAATTTGGCAACTGTTCAATGACATGCATACATAGTGCTGTCAATCGATTAAAAAAACCTCAATTAATCACAAATAATTGCATAATAATATAGTTATTTTGTCATAATTACACATATACTCACCAAAGTAATGTAGAAACAACAATGTAGAACAATGAATTTAGAAACAATTGATGGTTTTGAAATATTTCAACACTTTTGAAATATTTTCTGCACTGAAAAAAAAGTAAATGTTCAGAAACTTTACTAGTAATTAAAAAATTCCACAAAGAAACAGCAAGCAAGACACAAAATTTCGTATTTAAATTAAATTGTTTTTGCTTCAAATCAAAGTTTGTAATATTATAAATTCACATCATAGCTGGTTGATTTGGTTTTTACATTACAACTCTTTAACAATTACCTTTTAAAGATTGTTTTAAAGGGAAAAAAGACAAAAAAAGAAAGAAAAAGAAAAGAAAACCTTTTAAAGAAAAGAAAATAAAAGAAAAAAATACTTCAGCAATCAAGGTACACAGCAAAGTCCTAAAACCATCTTTGACAACTTCCTAGAACAACCTATAAACATCAATGCCTGAACAACCTGAACCCTGAAAACTGCATACTGTCTTAAGACATTAAAACATTTAAAATATTAACAGCAACACCTGGCAACCATCAACATAAATTGTCACATGAATGCAACAAAACTATTTTAGAAATATCCATTTCTTTTGTTTCATGAATGAGGTAAATTATTAAGCGTGCCACAAAACTAGCTCACATGCCCAAAATTCCCTCCAAAATGTTTCATGCTGCAGTACTTTGATCAATAAATCCATACTCAACATTCCCTGAAGCATAGCCCTTCCCCAAAACCAAACCCCCAATGACCCCTCATCCCCCTACAACCAGAATATCTGATGATCTTCAATGTGTCTGTCCATCTGTCTATGGTATAACTTACACCGCCCATTGACACACACTCTCTCTCTCTCACACACACACACACACACAAACTGTAGCTTGGGGCGATGCCTGTCCTACTTGGGCCAAGCTCTTCTCTTCTACCTCTTCAATCTAATCAGTCTCCTGCACTAGCTGAGTGTCCATTAGGTTTGACTCAGGACAAAGCCTGTTTATTACGGCCCCCAATTGAATCAAAGATAATCAAATCAAAAGAATATTTTTTTTTTTAGCTTGCCGGCGAACAGAGTTCACAGGGCCAAGACAAAGCAGTCTCAGTACTAATGTGCTTTTACTCTATTTTTATTTGTTCACTGCTTTTGTGTCTTTTATTTTGGGATTGTTTTAATGTCATTCCAAAACTGCAGAATGTTTTAACTGCATTCACACAATGAAAGCCAACAGGGTCCAAACTTTTTTCAAAATGTCTACAATATGAGGATATGAAAATGTCTGACCATATTCGAGCAGACAGTATTTGTGTGCAAACTGTTATTTTTTTTAACTTCCACTATCATCTTAACAGCACAATTTGCAGAAATGTGGTTTGCACAAAAATTATTGCAGCAGTTGCATCAGTGTAAATCATTTTTAGTTTTATTTAAATTGTAATAATAATAATAAAATAAGCAGTGTTCCTATCTTTCATGCATGGCTGTAGCTCTTGTCATATACTGTAATAACTGCATGATTTATGCATATTTATGTTGCTTTAGAAATCTCTAATGCCGATTCCTTCTTATTAGCAACTAACAGATTTTGTCTTTGTCTTTGTCCCTTTCCTCCAACAGATGTAGATCTTCCTAACAGCTCAACCTTTCCTCCTCTTCCATATGCTACACCTTCTCCTCCTCCTTTTTCTTCTCCCTCTTATTCCTCTTCTCATGCTCCATCAGATGTCCTATATACAGTCAAGTCTCCTCCTGACAGTCCAACTGAGAGCGTGACAACGGCTGACCCTGGGCTGAAGATACTCCATGGCCTGAGTGACAACCTCATTCCCATCTACACCTCTATACTGGCTGCAGTGCTGTTGGGCCTGGTGGCCTTCATCATCTTTAAACGGTGAGGAGGACCAGATTCATTCTCTCCTTGAACAGATTTAATCTCCGATCACAAAGCATTGTACAGCTATGCAGGCTTTAGTTCAACTATATTTATAAACTAAAGCAAAAAACGCTTCTAGGCAGTTCTTCCATCTGATCCATCACGAGCACATTGTTTATTATGTGAAGTAAAACAGAGACACTGATCTCAGGTCAGATTAAAAAACATAACTTTCATTTCTGATTGAATGTATTGCATTCAAAGCCTTAAGCAAAACAGGCAATAATAATCGTGAACGCATATGCAAAGATGCTAAATAACAACTGAAGGTTTTTACTGACTGATAACAGTGTAGATAAAAATTAAACAAGGCAGATAGTTTCCTGAGCAGACACAGATGGAGTTTATGGGGTAAAGGGCTCATAAAATATTAAAATTGTAGCTGGAGGGTGTAACCTTTACCCACTTTTGTTCCTTTAGGGTGTGAATGCCCTGGTGCATGCAAATCCTTCCTTGTTTGAGTGGTTCAGCTGTCACACTTCAATTTTAGGTTACTGATTTTCGCATAAAATGTTCTAATGCTTCTTTTGGTGTCCTTTAGATGGAACAGTTGTAAGCAGAACAAGCATGGAGCCAATAACAGAGCATGCAGTGCAAACCCCAGTCAGACCCCTTCTCCTGAGGGAGAGAAACTCCACAGTGACAGCGGCATCTCGGTGGACAGTCAGAGCTTACAGGACGGCCAAGGGCCTCCACATACAGGTACGAACCCTTCAATCATATATACTGTATATATATACACACACACATGCGCACGGTTGTGTTTATACATTTACAGTACATGCCCCTTGCAGAATATGCAAAATATGATTAAATTATTTTAACAAAATAAGAGGGATCATGAAAATTGCATGTTATTACACTCAACAAAAATATAAATGCAACACCTTTGTTTCTGCTCTGATTTTTCATGAGGTGGACTTAAAGATCTAAAATTCATTCCAGATACACAATATTACCATTTCTCTCAAACATTGTTCACAAATCAGTCTA
>JAUCNO010000082.1:9222966-9239809 GCA_032353835.1 Enteromius viviparus | reverse complement strand
CCTATTAAGTCTTTTAAATATAATTAAATTATTTAAATTATTTGTACATAACTACTACATATACAAACATTTTTAAATACATTTTTTTTAAATAATTGCTTTAATGGTTACAATTATAAAAAATATAATTGTTTATATATAAGTTAAATCTGATGTATAACATTTTTATTTATTTTATATTATTCAAGTCTGCATTAAACTTCACAAGCTTCACTGTACGAGTGCATGCACTTAGGGAATGTTGAAAAAAGTTTTCAATCAATCAAAAAAATAAATTTAGATATTTTAAATTTATTTATATAAATTTATAAATTACAAAAAATCATCTCACTAGATGCTTCACACACACACACACACACACACACACACACAAAACACTTCTATTATTGCTGTTTGTTGTGTTTATTTGGATAACAGGAATATCATCACAGATGATATTGATACAGGTTTGATGGTCCACTTCCATTAAAGTATTTTAATCTGTGCAAAATATTGTTTCTGACTAAAGATAGAGACCTTCTGATTATACAGCATGTGTATGTGCTCCCTTTCAGTATGTTCAATAATTTAAAATGGGGATTCACATTCACTGATCAGGTGTCCGATGACGTGTTAAGACTTCCAAGGCAGGAAGTAAAATTTTAACACACCCAGCGGATTCACTGGGGTCTGCTCAGAAGTCAGGCCTGTCCTTCTTCAGTTTAGAGTAGTCCATGTTGACCGTGAAGAGCTGTGGGAAATAGGTTATGGGTTCAATTGTGTATTATTACACATTATTACACTAAATGTACCAAATGGGACTTTACTAGGTTACACTTATTATATTTTAAAGTGTCCTTGTTACAGTGTAATTTTTAAGTACACTTTACACTAAGTAAAATTTATTGTACTTACTATTTGGTTAGGATTAGGGTTACTAGCATGTAGTTATGCAAAATGTATTGTTATAATAGTAACTGTAACTATGTAACAAGCACACCTTAAAATAAAGTGTTACCGGTTATTATTAGGCTTAAAAGACTATATTAGCCAAACATATATGAACATACTAAGAAGCACACAGGAATAGCCAAAAGGTCTACATGAATGTTGTTTTCACCTTGTACTGGTCATTTGGCCCCAGTTTGTTCCAAGGCTCTGGATTGTTCTTGCGATCCCATCTGTTGACAGATTTCAGTCAGTCACACTCTGAATTATTTTGGAACCTAAAGAATTTTGCCTGTTTGATCATCTGTAAAATGGGTACTCACGAGCAGTCAGGGTTCTTTAACGCAAGGCGGCCCAGGTAAAGCACAGACATGGTCGCTCCTCCACCGATGAAGATGAAGAGAGGAATCAACTACAAAGAGAGATTTAAGAGAGAATTATAAATAATGACAAAATATCTGAGCAACCAATAACCTCCCTATTATGCAGTCCATATAATAAAATACTGAAATATTTAGGGGGCAAAGCTGTTATCATAATGTTAGTTGATTCAGTTAAAAAGCATTCAATAAAAATAATATAATGATATTACCAAATATCAGTATTCAGTTCTCTTCTTATAAAGTTTGAATATCAAATTAAACTTTTATACATTGTCATTATACATAAACATAATTCTGTATAGTGCTTATTTAAATTAAACCAGTATCACTTTATCAAATCGGAAAAGACACGTTTCCAAGAATGACCCCTTGAATGCTGTCTATGTAGGCAGCTCACTAGGTTTCGGAACAGCACCATCTCTGAGGAAATTAGAACAAACGTTTTTATGATGATTCAAATCATCTACAAGCGGAAATCATTTATGTGTATATATATATATATATATATGTATGTGTGTGTGTGTGTGTGTGTGTGTGTGTGTGTGTGTATAGTTTATTACAAATGCTGCTGTACTACTGCAGCTGCGCATTAGTTACTGTACAACAAAACGTATGAAAATGCTGGCCGATTATTAACCACAGGTTTTTTCAAAACACATATATGGCCGAATTCCTTCGTATAACTTACTATGTTATATACTTCTTTTAGATTTAAGTCTTGTAAGTCTCTATAGAAAGCTGTTATGGTAAATAACTTAAGAGAGGCACAATTGATTTCACCTCAATGTCCTTGACAGCTGAACACTACACCGCAACACAGTCATTTATGACAGATAACGCGACCTACAGCCGACATACATGCTCACGCTGAAATCACGTACACAGTGTATACGTTAGACAGAAAACCATTTGATCAATGCCAATATTCTGACTATATCACAGAACATCTCGTGAGTGAAATAACATGAAATCCATCTTTACTCCCCGCAGTGACCATTCAATATACTGCTTGCCTTTAAATCAAACATATTTGTATTAAATGTACCTCTCGAGCAGCGAACGATGATGTATTTATTTATGGCACAGCCAACGCCTGAAACGATTCTGATGCATGATTTGAGAATGAATGAATGAATCATCATTATTAACAGACAGAAGCATTAGCAGTAAGAGATGGGAGATACTTACAGCCGGGTGGCTTTTCAATTGTTTCAGTACAGTGCTCAGCATTTTAATCTCCTAAAATATATCTATACAGCAGGATTATTGAGAGGTCTGATGGCGTTCGTGCGCTCTGCTGCGTGTTTATGGAGGGGAGTGTAAAGGGATGCCCGATAGTAATGCTCTGTGGAGCACCATTTCCATTAGAGGGCGCCCGCGGGTCACATTCTTCTGATGAGACTCCTTTAAATATTCGTCCTTGTAAAAAATTCACATACTCTTGTGGCCAAACCAAAATAAACCATAGGCTACATGTTGGTGAACTATATATAACAACATTACTCTGGGTTTTTTTCCATTTAAGTTCAAATTATGAAACTGAAATAAACCGGTCTTATTTGGTAGGCCCCTGAGCATGAGAACCAGAAGGCCGTAAGTGACATTTTGGGTAAATAAAGACACACACATATATATATATATATATATAAAATGAGAGCTCTACTGGCAAAAATATACAGTCAGCTATGTGTAAATGCTTGTTATAAACGATAATAATAGAAAAAAATGGGTCACAAAGCATGACCATTTTTTGTTTTGGCCCTCCTTTAAACTTGGTGAAATGTCACTTACACCTTTCTGGTTCTCTTAACTGAAAACGAACCATTTTAAAATGTTAAATTATACAATAAATAGAATATAAGTGAACTCTAACAAGGTACACAGCAACTGCAAGTATGAATATTTTTTTAAACATATGGACTAAACAAGACTTGTAGTCTAGCACATTAATGATTGATAACATGAGGTGATGCTTATTTGTCTTTTGATAATTTTGACAGTCAAATTTCTCATATCACACACTTGACATTTAGCTTGACAAGAACAGACATTGCCACTATTGATGCTCAATTCTACTTTATTGTTGTCAAAAGACAGTTTCAGATCAATTTATGTGATCTATTGAAAGAAAAGTATAAAACAAAATGTATCATCGATGTGCATGTAGTTTCCACATGTTCCCCATGTACTTTCTAAAGGGAAGGCAGGTAGTTCAGAATATTCAACTGAACATTAAGCATTTCAACCAAAGCTTAAAAGAACAACACTATGAAATTGTGCACTGTGAACTTATTGAATAAAGAAATACACTGAAGTCAGATAATGTCACCATTTACATTCTATAGCTTATCTTTAGCAAAAAAATATATGTGCAAACAGTACAGACTTGTTAACTAATATTAGAAATATAAAAATAGCATTCATATGTTCAAGATATATCATGTATACATTCATTAGACAAAAAACACCCTACTATAGAAAGAATATCAAAGTGAATGTAAATGTACCATTAGAGCATGACTGTGACATTCACCTCACAGAACATGAATATACTGAAAAGGTCTATTACTGTAATAATCCACCCGCATACTTTCTTCAATACACTTTTCTATAATCAAAAATGAAAACTAAAAAAAATTATACATTTGCCTATTTTTTTCATTGCAACACTGAAGAGGGTGGTAAAAGCTGATTAATAAAATACAATCATTGCCTTAATAGTACCTTTCAATTTTATATATAAAAAATTGCCCTATTCAACATGCATTGTCTGCAGGGACAGCCTTTTCCTTATTAAACTGGCCAAATTATTAAACCATAAATATATCAAGACCACCATTTCAACTGGATAATTTCACCGCTCTTACTGATCCACAAAGAAATCTGGTATTCTGTTATAACAGTTTCTTTTTAAAATAAAATTTTACACTTTCCATTCTTGAACGATGAAAAATGTCATGTTTAATAGTAAGGACAGATGCTGAAGTAAATTCAACATTAGAAGCAAAGTACTGGATGTTTTTATAGCCAGTCACTGCTGCTGATTTCACTTTATTTCCACCTGATTTTCTTTTCTTATTAACTCATCACTGTCCTACCCAGCAGGACCCTGGAGAAACAGAGAGGCTGCAGATCAGGAATTCCACTGGAGGTAGGAGGGGCTTGGGGAGACTGACAGGGCAGAAGGCTGAGCCTGTGTGTGTGGTGAAGTTCACTTTGTTGGGGTCAGGACAGGAGGACACGTGCACTTGGTCTAAACATGGAAGGCTGAATTAGAAAATAGGGGGGGAAATGACGATATGTCAGTATTGAGTTAACCACTCAGGTCAAGAATAGGGTTACAAATGTCCAAAACCCTGTATCATGGTATGCCTACTTACATGTTCTCTTCACACACTCGGACTCTCTCACAACCCTCTGGTGGATCTCTCTGAAAGCAGTAGGTGTTATTGGGCCGTGGTGAAGAGGACAGCATCACGATACACGAGTTGACCTCTTCAACTGAGGACAGAGCAGTATCACAGTCAGTTCAATTTATGAAATGGAAACACAGAATATGTGCTAGTTCATATACTTGAAATCCTATCCCACTTCCTATCAATGAAGTGAAAATGGGAAGAATACATGTTTTTTATAATGATTGTGGGTTTCTTAGAGATAAATAATTATATTTTGTGGGTCAAGAATTACACTTAGATAAGACTGTAAAAAAACAAATAAAATTGCAACAGATCATACTATGAATAAAACTATTTAACCATTTTTAAAACATTTTCTAATTGAATTTAAATGTCCACAGATTGTAAGAAAATACTGCATGGAATAAATAGTTTTTTAACTTTACAAATATTGTTAAATATTTGTGCTTTTTTAAAATTAAATAGGATTTATCCTTAAATAGGATTATTATGTGGTAGTTTAAGCTAATTTTCAGCACAAAATATATTTATAAACAATAAAATACTGTTGCACCATTTTCAAAAATGTTCCCAGTAAAGCATTATAAATGAATATATTGATAAATTAATATATAATCATGGTATAAATAAATGTTAATAACAGTGAAAATGCTCTACCAGTCTGTGAAAAGTTTTTCTGTTTTCATATTGGAGTGTACTTTCACCTATGTGATATTTCAAAAGATAGTTCACACCAAATATCCCTTTAAGATTTCTTTGTTGTGAAAGTGGAACATTTGAAAATTGTTCGGCAACAAAAAAACACTTCTTGTTTAGGCTTTGTTATATAGTACATGCAAACATTGTTATATAGTACTTGCAGCCTTCTATTGGTGAAATACACTACACGATTGCTTTGATAAACAGCCTTTCACAGAAATTATACCATGATGGCGAAGTATCAAGAGTTTGGGAAAAAAAAGAGACCTACAAGGTTCAAACTCTAGAGGGCGCTGTGGAGAGCAAGATGTGGATGAAGAAGAGGAAGAGTGTGAAGCGACACAGGAAGACCCAATCTGAAATCCAGTCTTGGAGCTCAGGTGCGCAACAGGAGCCCTGTGTCCATCAGGAACCTCATATAGCTAAATTACCAAAAAATAAATAAATTGTATGTTGTATGAAGTTTTCCAGTTGAAACTTTACATGATATTGGTCTTCACACTCAGTTAAAATGGTGAAATGTATTAGATTTACCCCACAGTGGTGAACTGATGAATGATGTGTGAAAACCTTCTCCAGCTCCTGATTTAGTCTCTCCTCACTTTGACGCAAACGTGATGGCAGTCGAGTCAAAGACGCAGATGGGATTGATAGAGCAGGGGACTGAGAAGAAAAGAAATACAAACATTCTGATAACATAGATATCTTAAAACATTGTTGTTTACAAAGTTATCCGGTTTCTAAAACTATTAAGTTTCACTGTTAAACATACAAATTGATAATGTGGAGAATTCTTACATAATCTTTTTTTTAATCCAGGAAACAATAAAAATAAACAAATAACCTCAATGACAGTAATTGTTGTTTCAGTGGATGTGACAAAAATAATTCTATTAGCAACATTGAATGAACAGATTTACGTTGGCTAAAAATATCTTTACTGAGAAGAACCAAAAAAAAGTGTGTTTTTACGTTTTCTCAAATATTTCTTTTTTACAGTGAAGGAAGAGCTTGATCCACATTCTGTACAGCCCACCATGATTTGCTTTTTGTGCATGACCTTTATAGGCACGTAAAACCGAAACTGCCACAATCTGAAAAATGAACCAGTGTGCATTACAGCCTTAAAAGAACTCTTAAAAAGATTTATATATATATATATATTATTCAATGAACCTTGAAAATTGTACAATGTGTACCTGAGTGGATTCAATCTATGCTGTTAAATTATAAATGCCCTGGATATGAACAAACAATATTACAAACTTTAGTAAATCTAGCCACAAAGGGATATATATCACATATTTCATGGACAGTGACTGCTGAAGTATGTGGAAATGTGACTAAATAAACTCTGACATTTGCTTTAATACCAAATTTACAGAACATAACTGATAACGTGCTGTGTGTGTGATTGTGCAGATTGTTGATCTACAGTATATTGTAATGCAGAAAAACTAAAGCCAACTGTTATAAATAAAAAAAATGTAAAATAAGCTCAAGAAACTGTAATTAAACTGTGATAACCGTAGAAAGTGTTTGCAGCTGGCCAGCATGTGTTTAAAGCAGAAGAGTTTTTGATACAAGCACTCTTCCTGTTACTTTTTGCAATCCTCCACACTTCCTCTAACATTTGCGCACACGTGTCAGAATATGGCACTTTAGTGCACTTCAAGGCTTCACCCACAGACCACCAAACTCATTTGAATTTTATGAGCATCTAGAAGCGTATGGCATGACCATGAATGTGATCCCTTGAACTATAATGCAAACAAAATTACATCCAAATTTTATAACAATACGTTGCAAAATTGCGATAATATCTGGCACTGTTTTCACTAGCGTAGTGCAAATACTTTTATTTTCAATTAGTGTAAAAACCTATTTGCACTTTCAGTAAAGTACATTTTTTACGTTAAAATACATTCTCTTAACCCTGTTTATTGCATATTGACTATTATAAAGTGTCAATAGTATTATAAATATTATTAAGTGAACCATTCATCAGTTGATCTCCCCTAAAAGATTGTTGCATGGATAAGAATGTTCTTAAGGCCTTGATAAGTGCATAAGCAAATATAAAAATAAGCTTTATTATTGTAACTCTGCAAGTGATGCTACAGTACTTGCACAGAAATTGTATACTTTGTACAGCATACTCGTTAATTCAATTTAACCACAATTAGACAACTTTCAAAAAGCTCTGTTTAATCATATGCTTAGGTTAAAAAAGGAATTGAAGATTGGGAATGAGGAACCAGCGAGTAAAGAACCGTTTGAAAGAGAGTATTATAGTATGGGTGGGCATTTATATTAGTACCTGATGTAGGTTGTGGAATTTCTCTTGGTTGCCAACCAGACCTGACCTTTTCTTCTGTTGCAGTTGTTTCAGCTTGAAAACCTTAGAAAAAGAGTGATGTAGTGTGATGTAGATATATTAAATCTCATGAACTATCTATAGATTTAACACAATTTTCCAAAGTGAAGTAGCATATTTATTGTGCAATGAGACTTACAGATGAATCTGCACACACGTCACTTCCATCCTGGAGACGTTCTGAATTTCCCCATGATGCTGAACGCTTGTGAAATCCAACAGTCGTTGTTTCAGCTCCAGCTAACCATGCGTGTGGTGTCTTTTATAATAAATATAAATAAATAATCAACATTGTAATTACTAAAACTACATTTTAAGACAGTATATACAGCAATTTTGGTATACTTGGCTGTCAATTTCTTAAAGGTTCGTGTTTATTGATTCACAACGCATTTTTACAGTATCTGTTCATCGTTACTTTAGAATATTGCACTATAGTCATACTGTATGGTCCATTTTTATCCTGTTTATAAAGATGGCATGAAATTCATCCCACATGGTCCATCCATGCTTTACTCACAAGGTTGACAGAATTTGGTAAACTAGTACAATGAAATATTTTGCCTTTAACCCGCTACACGTGCGAATAAAACAATAGAGTTTCACAAGCAAATGGGTAAAACGCCAACGTCTCAAGACGGTGACGTGAAAAGAAGATTGAAAATATGGCTTAGGTAAATGAGGAAGCGAAAACAGATGATATTTTAAAAATGAGAAAAGCTGATGCACCCACTTCCCTTCACAGCTGAGCTGAGGGTTAAAGTTCATAGCGATTGCAGTAAATCATGGGCTGTGATGTAACCTAGTTTGAGAAAACCATGGTACAATGATGGTGTCAGAGAATACCACAGACTTTTAGTATGCAGTTGTCAACATTTGAAGTGGATCAAAAAAAGTTGTCCAAAGACAAGAACACATTTCGGTTTTACATTTTGCAATTCAAATGTTGATAAGTGTATACCATGGTGCTGCATGTTTACACTGGTGTAGCATCTGTCCTGGGTGAGTCAGCTGTACTCAACTAATGGTAATACCCGTGATTTATGGGATTTCAAATTAGAATTTGATTCAGTCAGGAGATTGAATCGCTGCACCTGTGTGGATTTGTCTTCCCGTCTGACATCCTCTTTGGGCCACTGGCCTTGTAAGTATGGCCACACAATCGCCTCCAAAGATACGTTGCGTTGAATCGGAGTCTGCAAACGCCACTCTGCTTTGCTCCTTTCACCTGAGGATGCAAGAACAAGAATGCTTGAAAACCCCTAAAAACAAATGTATTACAGTACATTGTGCCGACAGAAAACGAGTGTAGAAACAAACTACTAACAAAACTACTTCAATTCAATCAATAAATGTGTGTAATGCAAAAAGGGTCAGATTTCTGAAATACATTTTATCCAATCTAGTTATTAATTATATTATCATTTAAATAATCAGAATAACAGTTTGAGCTGTAAAGATTAGCCTAACATGATTTTCATAATCAGCATTAAACCAGCTGATTATGTTCTCTAGCATGACTTCTGATGTTTCTAAAAACATCTTGTGCTTCAATGGAGGCAGAAAATGTGATCTTTACAACAAAGGAGTTCACATGATCAGCATCACAAATTTCATTATTTGATTATTAAAATATCTGAAACATGTCTTCCTACATTCTTCTCAGTATGACATAAACATATTTGGTTCTATAAATTATTTTGGATTCAAATGTATGAACATTGTATCTTTATTTCCTGTTATAGAATCCTCGATTTTTTTTAGAGACAGTGCAGCATTTACTCATATAGAGTAAATATACAGCCACGGTTCATAATTAACGTAAAACTGCTGATGAAGGTGATGAGAATTGATGTGTTCCTTCAGTAACGTTTGCAAGAAAACTGAAGATAAGATTAAATGCATATACATTTTACGGTTGATAAAATAGCCTAATGTTAGTATTTACATCGTTCGAAGTACAGGAAGAAACTAATTAAAATACTAATTTATTGAAAACATTCAAATAGCATTTCCTGTTGATGTTCAGGAAAGACATCTAGTGGCTGAAATCATGTCTGATAGTTACTGATGTGTATAACATACTTCACCTGGAGTGATATTTGTGACGGCAGCTCCAGCTGGTTTGTGCAGCGTGAAGGGAACCGTAGCTTTGAGAGGCTGGAGACCTGATCCGCTCCTGGACATCTTCATCTCTATTCAAACACTCACTCTGGCGTCATGAGCAGTTTTTGTCCTTTTCAACTCTCCATATACAGCTATCTATCCATTCTAAATGTTTCTCGTCCAGTTTGTTTGCTAGACGGATAACTAGCTTAAACGTATTCAAGTATAGGACTATAAAGTTGTGAGAATTTGCTGCTCAGCACCGAGTAACTATAGAACTCTGTGTCGGATCTTTCATTCATTTTAGGAAGTGGGCGTATACCTTTGGAATTCCCCCTCTTGATTGGCTTAAAGAAATGACTGCCTCGTGGTAATTGGGTAATAAGACATCAATCCAGAAATAACGTAAAGATTTTTAGCTTGATCAAAAATAATTAATCGAGCTGCTCATTGGCAGTTTTCATGTCTTATGGGGACATTCTATACATGTAATGGTTTTTATACATTAGAAACTGTATTTTCTAAATACTGGCATTTTTAAAATGTCATGTATGCAATAGGATTTTTTTTTTTTTTTTTAATCATGCTATCTTTGTGGGGACATTTGTCCTCATAGGGTAGGGTCTACACACACAAATAAATTCTAACCCTTCTAACAAAATACTTAATTGGCCAACTCAATACTTTGAAGTCTGTTGTGCTACTAAAATGAAACCAAAAGGTGTTGCTTTTAGTCGCTTTTTCGAAAAGTTGGAAAAAAAAATTTTGAAACTTGAATGTGCAAAAGATGTTGGTGACAAGATGTTTCACATACAAAGATATGAAAATTAACCATGCTTTTATTGCAGTAAAAGTTTAGTAACCATGGTCGTTTTGCATATTGATTACCATTTGCATAACCATGGTTTTATAGTGATTACACCATGATTAAACTGCAGTTAGTATATCAATAAATAAAAAATAATTGTCAGTTAAACCATGGTAAGCACAATTTAAAAGTTTTTCTCTCTTGGTTTTATTAGTTGAAAAACCATGATTAATTTTTGTAAGGGATGGTATGACTTCAGCAATCTCAAAGAAAGAAAAACAATAATAGATTGTTACTTTTAGAAGAACTATTCTTTAAATTAATTCCTTGTTATGAAATGAAGTTTATTTAATTTAACTATACACTGAACTGAACAATCCTATAGAGCCATATAATAATGGATGAAATGTTTCGGGAACTAATTCATACAAACAGCAAAATATGAATAAAGCAACATATTCAATATTTTTCATATGCTGTACTTAAGATATTTCATATCTCTGTATTGATGTGATATTTCGTCCCAGGGTGTAACAGTCCCATCCCTGTGGGTGTCTTCAGCATGTATTGTTGGAGATAACTTTCCGTCCGTGGTGGTTTGTGTAGGGTGGAGTTTGTGTGAGATAACACCTTCTGAATATGTAAATGAGTTTTTAACTTTTTATTATTTTAGAGTTGTTTTGTAGTTAGTGTATAGAAAATTATGTCTATATTTGTCAGTTGTTTATTTAAAAAAGTGCACTTGTGTTGTCTTTTATATAATAAAACATAAAATTGTTATTATACATAATGCATTTTTTCATATTTTAGGCTGCAGAGTGCTTTAGGAATAGAAATATTGAAAGACCTTTTAGACCCTTCAAAGACAATCCATAAGTTATCCACGAATGCTTGTCGTTGTATTTCATACAACAGGGATAACATGCTTTCTTTGACGTCATCCAAATCAGATAGGAGGGGTTTTTCTTTTGCCCTTTGTCTTTTGTAAATCTATCTTTGCGAATTTTGTCATTTTAAAGAAAAGTCTGAAATTAGCAAGCATATTGTCAACTCCAGCAGTCCAAAGTGAACAAATGATGCTGACCTTTGACCCATAATTGACACTTGTTTTTAGTTTGACCCCTGGGTCGTGGTGACCCTAAATTTAAGCCCATTTGTAATGAGTTCCACAGTGACATCTGGAGGAGGCAAAAGCTCGAAATAGATTAGACTGATATGTTCAGTCAACATTAGACTACAGGATGTTACACATTTATCTCAAATTTTCTATCATGGGACACTTTGACTTCTTTTGATTTTTGGCATCAAATGATCAATCAAATTTATTTTGGCATTTACACAACAAAGGCCCTTTGGGGGCTTGATAAACAAAGATGAGTTTTGAAGTGCAAGTTTTAGGAAATATTCCTATTATCGTCTCTGAAATAACTAGGCCTACAACAATGCAAATTTGCTCATCTTCACAAAGTGACATCGCCATCTACTGGCCTGGCAAGCATGATGCAACATTTTAAGTAATTTTAACTTTTTTTATATTTAACAATACAATTATTAGTATTGTTATTAGTGTAGAAGTAAAAAAAAAAAAAACTTTGTAAATATGTAATTCATGAAACAAAGTCACCAGTATGTAGTAACATTGTCTTGCTCTGCTTATCAGTGCCTTTAATCATTAGTCTCTACACCCATAAACTTATATATACAGTACACCCTGGGACTAAAGCTGAATCTTTTATATTTGTTTGAGAGAACTACACAGCTTTTTAAACATTTATCAAGTTATAGTCCTAAAAACAAGTAAAAAGGGAGCATTTCGGTAGAACAGGAGAGACAAACATTAAAGCCACAGTGAACAAATATGACTCAATGGAAGACATTAGGACAAAAAAAAGGCAGTTTTATTGCGATTTTAAGTGACAAAACAGCATAGTTTCCAATGGCTTTTTAAACAAAGAAATAATGTGCAATGAACAAACAAAACTATTTGTTTTAAATGCTAACTGAGGGTGAACAGCTGTCTAACACAACACACACACACATTCTCAAACAAATGGACTTTCAATTACACTGACAATGGACGGGGAGATCTAGCTTATCAGTTTTATAAGACGCCAATGCAATTAAAATCAAATCTGCTGTTAATATGCTGGAAATGACAGTGGTCCACACATTGCAGATTTATTATAATGATGCAACAACAGATGCCAAATAGATGTCAAACATACAATACAATAGTGAGTGTACTTCACTCACTGTCAGTCATTTAGCAATATTATACTGCCATCATGTGCAGAGCGATCTTCAGACTAACTTCAAGAGACAAGAAAAAAGGAATAAGGCAGCTATTCCAGAAATGTCTTTCATTTTATTACCACTGTAAATTGTACAATTGACATACACATCTTCTGGTTGATCCTTTTAGTTCTTGCATGTTGTTTGGCAGAGGAGGGATGATTAGATGGTTGAAAAAAAAGTAATGATAATGTCAAAATACTACTTTGTAACTATTATATGCTTTCTTTCACACCTTTTTCTTAATTAATTTCTGGCTGTAAGGGTCTGTATGGTTTTGTCTGTATGTATGTTCTCATAAGAGATTTTAAAGGGCAACAGGATTTGGGAAAGCTGTGTTGGGCTTTGACACGTGAAGTTGTTGTGAAAACTGGTTTCAGGTCTCAAGTCTGTCAGTGCATAGTCCACAGTTTGCCTTTACTGGATATCACAAGTCAGGAGAAATGTTTGAACAGCAAAGACATTCAGAGATATCTGCATTTGATAAGCTCTGATAGGATAAACCACTGAGAAAATGTCTCTTGCCAGAACTACACAGGTCTCGCTATATCTTATCTATGATACTTTCATAACAGTGTAACAGGTATTACACAGGCTGTAGCCTAGCCATAGTATCTGGATGTCTTAGCTGACAGTGCAATTTCTCTCTGCTTGGTCTCATTTGGTGGTCCCTAGCTAGGGGTTAGAGCAGGACTGGGCTCTGCGCTGATGTTCACCAGGCACTCCGTCGACCTCAGGCTTGGCAGGGACTTACAACTGGGTAAAGAGGACAGAGAACCACACAGACCTAACATAGAGGGAGTGTAGTCTTTTTCTGAAATGAAAATGGAAGAAATAGGGGTTATTATTAAACACCAAAAATTACAAAATGACAAACTCAAAGGAAATGTCTTCCTCATTTGCAGAACACAAAATAAGATCATGACATATATTGCTTAAAATATCATCTGTAACATTCGACAGATAAAAGGAACTCAAAACAGGTTTGAAATGATGTGCACGACCCATAAGTAAATGGTAAAATATTAGTAAATGGAGCCATTTTTGGTGAACTATCTCTTTTAAGTCGAAATGATAATGTTATGTACAGTATATATATATATTTTTTGCACCAATAATCTAATACAAAATATTATTATTGCTGTTGTTTGCTTTTTTAAATAAATCAAAAATAATATAAAATAATGCTCCAAAGTACGAATCACACACTTTTTGTATTATGCAGCATAATATAATCTAAATGTAAATTATCATTATTATTTATTTGTTTATTTTTACACAATTTTCCAACAATTTAGCTCTATGGCTATCTTAAAAAACAGAGCTCAAAGCATGAGGTTCACGTTGACTCACACACACACAGACACACACACACTTGTTGGGTTTACATGTTTTATGTCCATAGGCGTAATGGTTTTTATACTGTACAAACTGTATGTGGTATTGTCCTACACTGACCCTACACCTAAACCTACTCCTTACAGGAAACTGTGTGCATTTTTGGATTTTCAAAAAACAAATGTCCCCACGAGGTCAAAATATACTGGTATTCTTTGTTAGGACATATTAGTCCCCATACGGTTATAAATACCAGGTGCACACAAACACACACACACAAACAACCAAACTCTGTATTTATTAATCTAATTCAGATTTTAACTGGAGAGAGTATATACAAAGGTCAATGGTCAAAAGTTGGGACAAAAGTGATTTTATGTCCATAGAAAGCACTTTAAATGTAGGTAAAGTGTCTACTTTTAAGGTTTCAAATAAGATTTGGAGAATAAAATATCAACATTTGGTTGAAATAATGTTACATTGTCATTCAGTGTAACACAATATTTATGTAAAAATTCAAACAACATGCTTATAAAATTATAAGGAAGCACATCAAATTTTATTGTGTTTCATTGTGTTTTAAATTAGTAAAGAAAAAAACAAATAGGTAAAAAAAAGAGTATTTTATCTTTTAATTTCTCATAAATTGATTTTTGTTGTAAATATAAAGCAGTATTACACAATTTTTTTGGTTAAACCCTTTTTGGTCTTTGACCCACATACAATATATATTATGAAAATATTTACATGTATATACATTTATATGATTGTATTCTCATATTTTATATTATATAAAAATATTGTATTTATATATGCGTAATACATATAAACAGTATACACAAGTATTTTATATATATATAATAATGTGATTTGACAGCACTAATATTAAACATACATATATGTGTATACACACACACACACATATAATTTTAGAAATAAAATGATTATTTGAAAAGGATTACATTGTTAAACAGTTAAAATCAAATGTTATTGTTAGTTTGTCAAATGAAGTTATATTTTATTATATTTTTTTATTAAACACAAAGTAGCTTTGAAATGTGTGCTGATCTGCATTGGTCTGCAGCTGGATATATCAGGACTGAATAGAATTAATGCTAGTGATTGTTGGATTAGAGGATTTAATGCATCAAGAACACCAGGCTAGTTAAACCTGAATTCATGTCCCTGTGGGGCATATGTTGGTTAACTGTAATTTCCACAATTGTGTGTTTAACTGTCACATGATACCTTTAGCTAAGGTTTAAGCAGAAGAGGGAATTAATCCTAGGGCAATGTTGTTCTCAGCCAATGCCACTGAACTGCTCGTGCTATTTGAGCACTTTTAGTACTACTGGCCTGCCCACTTGTGTGCTCACCACATGACCACCACATCACACGCAACCTGTGTCCTCCGCCTCATCTTTTTCTCATGTGTCAGCAGCAAAAAGTGAGCATGCAGACCTGTCGGACTGTTCCCAGGCTTTTACATCCTGTTCTTCTCCTTTTCTGGTTGTGTTAACCCGTACTTCCACCAACCACATTATCAATTACCGCCATTGCATGTCTAGTCAGACCTCAAAATTCACCTCAAATTCATGTTTAGGTTTCACTTGACGTACAGACGCACTCTTTCACACACACAAACACGAACGCTTGTACATTCACAGGCAGCCATCAGTTACCAGAAGCTGCGCGCATGTCTTAGCCACGGCCTGAAACTTGTTTCTGTCAGATTGTTGAGGTTAACTTTTGTGTTATATCCTGTGTTCAAGGCTTATTTCCCCAGAAATGTAAGCTGCATATTAGTGCGTCTTTGAAGCTTAGGTGGACTTTTTGAGTAATGTTTGATGCAGCATTGTTTGAAAATTACTGTTTTGTTGTTTCCAAAGCCAACAATAGCATGTAAATGAAGTGAATGATGCAATATTATAATAACACATAGATGTACAGCTGACTGCTATGGTACCAAGGAAAGTGTTACTACAGCTATCGTTATCACTACCACTATAGAAATGGTATATGCCAGAATGACTTGTATAACAATGTTTCTCTTTCTTTTGTAAAACATGACTTTCCTCCCACATCTGTCATGATCAACCCCTAGCAACTGACATTTGAAATGCACATGAGAAAAAGCATGCTGTGTGTGTGTGTGTGTGTGTGTGTGTGCATGACAAATGTTTTTATGATAGGTGTTGTCTATTATCAGTCAAGCACGACGAGTTGTTTGCATGGCTATAAGTAAACTCAGTTTACAGAAGTGTATGTTTTTATACTAGTATGAGTGTATGTGCAAACACAGTTAAAGCGGCTGATGCATGCATCTTGACTTAAGTATCCTCATTCCGAGAAGTCACATGACCCCCCTCACACCCTGAGTTGTTTCTCAACATACCTTGTGTTGAGGTTTGCAGGTTATTAAAAGTGACTTTCCCTTGCGCTCTCTCTCTCTCTCTCTCTCTCTCTCTCTCTCTCTCTCTCTCTCTTTCTCTCT
>JAUCNO010000082.1:9207214-9219927 GCA_032353835.1 Enteromius viviparus | reverse complement strand
GTTTTTATACTGTACAAACTGTATGTGGTATTGTCCTACACTGACCCTACACCTAAACCTACCCCTTACAGGAAACTGTGTGTATTGTTAGATTTTCGTGTGATTTATAAGCTTGTTTCCTCATGGGGACCTAAGAAATGTATGTAAGAATGAAACGGCTATGGGCAGGACTTGATTTTATCCATTGGGAATCATTATTAGTGTGTTGTCATTTACTTATTGCTGCTGTGTGTGACAGATTGCCTCTATGTTCTAATATCCAGACTGTATATAACCATACAAATATGTAGCCTACCTTCAAGGTACTAAAATGCACCCTTCAGGTGATAACTTCTGTACTTTTGTTTCTGAGAGTGTAGTGAGAATTCAAAAAGCAGTAATCTCTTATCAACCACTCCATATAAATGTGTCAATAAACAGAATGTAAGCACAATATTGTCTGCCAGTCCTCTTGTCTAAATGGGTATTTCCTTTCAAAATAAGATGTGAAGCGGACCACAGCTCATGTTGATAGTCTGTCAACGTTAAGACCATCTTGGTCCAGCAACAAACTAGCTACCATGCTTCAAAAAACTCTACCTGCTGTGCACCAGGCTTTTCCATTCAGTTTCTTTTCCGTCCTTTGAGGATCCGTGGTTAGGTTTATATGTGGCTCCGGGCTGGGGAAACTACCCCTAAAAGACAAAAACAAAACCCACAGCATTTTTATGTCAATTCAAAAAAGCCAGTTGTTGGGCTAATGCCTGGGATTTTGAGTAAGCTGTTGGCCCACATAAAATTGAGCCTCTTATCACCTGTGGTACAGTTTGCTGTCCTCCTGGTTGTTGTAGTTTTGGAGTGACGGCCATTGGTTAACAAGAGGGATTGACAAATCCTTAGAGAGTGGATGTGATTCACTTGGGATCAGACTTGTCCTGCGATACAGTTAAAGACAAAACGTGGTGTAGTTTAAGGGTAAGTGTGTGTCAAACATTCTTTAATACTGTATGTGCCACACTTTAAGCAGCTATTAATAATAAAAATAGCAAAACTTTGATATACTGTATGATCCAGAGATTATCGCTAGAATGTTCTTAATCCAAAACGCGGTGCCAGCTTACAGCTGATACTTTAAAGAGCTATACATTATTTAACCAGCATTAAGTAGTTTTAATGGACTTCGTTTATTTAGGTGTTACTATTTTTGTTGCCATTTTCAGTGTATTTACTCCTGTTTTATTACAAGTTAAAGTTAAAACTGTTAAAAGTTAACATTGCTCTTTCTAAACTTCTTAATACAGCAAGGCCCTGGTGAGATTTATAGTAGTAGCAAAAGTTAATAATTATGAAACATAAGCAGTCACAAAAATAGTAAAGGAATTTTGATTGCATTTTAGTTTGGGGACCAATTCTACCATTAATTATGACTTTGCCTCAAACTCCTAATTTGCAGCATATTAAAGGTAGTTGTTACGTTTAGGTATGGGTTGGGATATGGTCATGTAGAATAACACATTAATATGTCCATTTAGAGTACTCATAAACAGCCAATATGCAAGTAATATTCATGCTAATAAGCGACTAGTCTGTAGTGAGAATTGGTCCTTAAAGGAGACATTGGATGCGAAATTCACTTTTACGCACTTAAATGTGTCTAAAATGTGCTTAAACAAAACCCACCTATAATGATAAAAATCCAGTGCTTTTTTATATCCCCACAAATCATAAACTGTTTACGGATTTTTTTTTTGTGAACAGAGCTGTTTTTGACGAGGTAAATAGGCGTTGTTTACACTACTATTGAGAACTTTTTACAAAAATATGTTATAGACTATTCATGAAGAATCAAAACTTGTTGAAAATTGTGGAAAATCTGATGTCCCCTTTAAATTAAAATGTTACTGAAATTTTCTCACACAAATAGTAAAAAAATGTAACAATAGATTAAGCTATGTGAATGCGAAATCTCTATTCTCTATGTTGCGACACTATGAAATATGAATTTTAATCTCTATTAATATATATATATATTTTTATTTTAACAGTACATGTAATCTAACAGTTTTAATACGTATTGAATAATTCATAGGGACCAAAAGCTATGTCTGAACAGTTTAATCTAAAATAATTCCATAAACATCCCATGTTTCAAGAATCAGTGGTGTGTGGGTGTTTCTCTCACAGTTGTTCCTGCAGCTCCAGAATGATGTTCTCCAGTTCTCTCTTCTCTTTCTGGCTCTGCAGCTGCAGTTCTTCAAGTCCAGCTGTAACTTTCTTATTCTCCATCTCTACATTCTTCAGCTGAGATTCCCGCAGCCTTACCAGCTCCTCAAGGTACCCCTGAACACAAATAATTCAAATGCCCACACTTTAGTACAAGACATATTCATTTGAGTTACATACACACTACAGTAAATCTTGTAAACCTTTTGCGCATTGACGATCTTGAACCTCTGCTCCATCTTGCGGCACTTGTTCCTCCAGCTCTCCTCATCGGTGACCAGAGGGATGTACGGATGCTCAACGCTCTCATCACTGTTACTGCTGTCCACACTCTGACCGTCCTCATCGTCACTTAGATAATCATAACTGAACCACAAACAACACAACATCTCATTGCTACGGCAACAGAGCAGCTCCACTTGATTTTGGTCAATTTTGCCAGCACTGACCAATTTTTTAATCACTGATTAAAAGGACGTGTCAACCATTTGAACAAAAAAGTTGCTGAATCTGTTTATTACTAAATTAAAATATTATTGAACAATTTTTTTCTGAATATTAAGTAAAAATAGTTTTTAATACATTTGATCATTTTTTGTAGATTTCTTAAATAATAAAATATTATTAATATTTCAGTGTGATCAGATTTGATATCAGTTGATGGCTAAATTATATAGCAGTATTAGCAACAACAGACAATTTTTACAAACAAAATTTTTTTTTTAAACTTAATCTCTACATTTAAAAAAATGGTAAAACTGTAAGAGGCTTTTCTCAAAAATAAATGGGAAGAATGGGAAGAGAAATTAGGGGATTTAACTTAATAATATCTGGCAACCCCACACATGTGGAGGCATGATAACACAAGTTAGAAATGTTGGTCTCACTTTATATTATGGGGCTTTAACTACTATGTACTTTTCAAAAAATAAGTACAGTGTACTTATTGTGATCATATTGTATTTCAAAACATTTCTGCTGTTATTGAGGTGGATACAGGTAAGGTTAGGTTAAACTGTAAGGGATGGGTCAACAGTGTAATTACAAATGTAATTACATATACTGTAGGTCTTTTTAAAAGTATAAGTACACTGAAAAAACACAAAAGTACACAATATGTGCATTGTATCACATGAGTAATTTAAATGTAAGAACATACAAGTTAAGGCCACCTAATATAAAGTTGGAACGAAATGTCAAATGAAAACTGTCACGATATCCAGCTACAGTTTCCTCAAGCTCCGCCAGAGGGCACTCCAGCCAAAACAGCACCACACTCACAGACTCCATTTCCCATAACACCTTGTACCTGGAACTGATCATCAGTCTTCCCCTTTAAATACAGCTCTCAGACCTGCATTCAGTGCAAAATCTTGTTTTGCCCCGGCTAGCATTTCTGAGCATTTCCCCTGTTTTGATTGTGTTTACTGTGTTTGACCCAGGATTGCTTGACTCTCTGCCACCTGCCCTTGTGAGTCGGATTATTGAAACTCTGCTTGTTAGCTCACGTCTCTATTCTGCCTTTTCTGTTCCTGTTTGCCGTTTATGACAACTGCCTGTCTGACTACGAGTATTAAATAAAAGCTGCAAATGGATCCGCGCGCCTGTTACAGAAAACGTTTTAAGAATAAATAACCAGTGCAACAGTATTTATGCAATAATTATGCAGGCCTAGAATAAACAGCTATAAATAAAACCTGAACATCAAAGCCCACATCATTCCCTAAAGGTTTCCTTTGTTATGCTGTAAGAAATAAATGTTCTTCACCTTTGTGTGAATTTCAGATAAGGAGTGTAGTCAATAACAGCCTCAGACTTGCCATCCAGAGCCTCCCCTTTCAAACAGAAACTGACAACAAACACAAAACAGCAAGGATTACGCAACATTGATTACACTGCATAACATTATCGTTTCAAAACCTGCATTAAAGTATCATATGCATACTGTCTGGCTTCAAATAATTCATTCACGAGGTTCCTTTTGCTAGTTTCATAGCTTGTGTGCTATGGTGATATATTACTCCTTCAGTTTATTACCCACTTCCATTACCCATCCTCTTACCTGAAGTCAATTGCTCCAAGTCCAATAAGCATTCCGGTCAAAACAGTTGCTTCTTCTCGCAACATTATGGCACCTTCATCGTAGAACCTCCTGTAGACAAACACACAGCATACAATTATAGTATACCATTTTATGTATTGGATAGTTCAACAGTGTATTGGCTGCCTCAGCTGGTACACAGGATATGTGTATTGATGCCTGGGTATGACTGCATAAAAGGATCATATTGGTAGTTTGATTAATATTGAGTTTTTCTCTTGCAGTCTGACCTGGTGGTGCGGCTGTCTCGTAAAGCTGTTGCAATGTATTCAGACAGCCGTTTCTCCATCAGTGCAACCCGTAGCCATGCTCTGCCCTAGAGATGCAGAAAAATCACAGATCAAGCCAAGCTTCTTTGCACAAACAAATATGCATACACTGCAAAAACATTACAGAGCTATTTTAAAAAAAAAAGGACGATTAATTGTAAATGAGGATAAAACTTACCAAAATCATATTTTTTTGAAGAAAAGCCTACAATTTTACAGTTTACAGTAACCACCTTTTTTTTAATACATTATTTATACGTTTAAAAATGAAATACAGTAATGTATAAAATACTTACTTTACTTTGTCATGGTACTGAAAGATATATTTATATTCATGGCATTTAATTAATTTAAACCAAAAAAACAATCATATTTTTCGTATTTCAAGGCAATCTCTTGTTCTCTTAGTTGATAAATGTCCATAAAATTTTATATTTTTATTTCCATAATAAGAGACTACTTTGGGTTCTGCATGTTACATTATGTTTTTGTACGTACATCATGCTCTTTTATCACAAAAGATCAAATAAATAAATGCATAGATCAGTAATTTTTTATTTGCCTTCATGCATCTAAACCTTATCTCACTTTATCTTTTGTAAAAACAAAACAACATATTAAAGATATTCATATTTGTGTTCCCACCTTTGCTCGTGAGGAGTTGATGTTCTCCATGTTCTCAATGCTGCTTATGCAGTTATTGGGCACTTTACTGCAGGCCAGACGGATGAAGTCCCAAAAACTGCGCTGACCATCAAACCAGCTGCCGGAGCCTGTAAAAGATGTGATGTGGGAGATCACCTACATTTACATCACTGGCTTAAATATGCCCCTAATGCTCTTATAAAGTTAAAATGCAATACTTTCTACCTTTAAAGCGATGGCTGAGGATGTGTTCCAGAATAGCAGCAAAGTTAATAAACTCCTCAGACGAGTCATCAATGGGCTCTGCTGTGTACTTCTCTAGCAGTGTCTTCACTGAAAACCTGCCATACAAACACAAACAATACAATGCACTTCAATATGGAAAGAAATGACGTGGTTTCAATTTAGCTTCAGTACCATTGATTCCACAAAGGGTTTTCTCTATTTGTTTTTCTGGTTGATTTCATCTGTATCCAAGAAAGTGTCTTATTTCATTAAGTTCATCTGTGTATTGTACTGTAATGTACTGTGGAACGTGATTAAAATCTCAAGTGGAAAAAAACAAACACACCTAAGCATTCTACTAACAAATTATAATATTTAATAAAAATATTTCATTGTATTTTTTAAGCACAACATAATGTGTTCGACCCCACATCCTTATATTGTATCTATTGTCTATGAAATATAGTACTTGTTTAATGTCATATCTATTAAAACCTAACTGTCGTTTACTTCAATGTATTTCTAATGCCATATTTGTATAATGAAGTTGCAATTTGGTACATTTAAAACATTTCAACTTTGAATGTACTATCAAATAACATTACATATAATAATGTGATTCAGTATATTAGACAACACATCAAAATAAATGTCTTTACAAAGAGGATTTAAAATGTATACTTTTAATTTGTCATTATTACATTAAATGAACTATTTAAAAGTGTACCTAAATGTGCTAAGAAACCCGATCGTGAAAATACACTCTCTTTAAGTGCATATAAGTGCCCACTATTTTTTGCTATTATATAATCTGGAAATCCACAGTCAATACAATTAAGTGCACTTCCTTTTCACAAGGGGTAATAAAAAAAAAATTGGTTTCATCTATAGGTAAAGCATTATCCAAACCAACATCAGAGAATTTCTTTACATTTGTCCATGCTGAAATGTTGTATATTTAACAAAAACAATTTCAGATATAAGATGTGTGTATATTTGACATTTTTTGTAAATTGTCTGCTCATTAAAAGCTGTTGCTATAAGCACGTGTGAGGTAATAGACAGTGATGATGATATGATGAGTGTGTTCCACTGAACTGTGAGGATCAACGCACTCTCAGTCTTTCTGATAAATGACTAAACCATTTTCTACTTAACTACTGTACATACTTCATCCAGAAATGTCATGAATATAACTGCTTCCAACTAAGTGACATACATTACAGTACATAATGTATTATGAGTTTTACTGTATTGCACAACATATTATTTTGTCATGTTGTTAGGATAATTTAATATATAATAATAATATAGAATAATTATCTCTAAAATGCTTTGTAGGACTAAATGTCACCTGCTTTCTCCCTATTAATATTTTTAGGTAAAATATATCAAATGGGGCTTTTTAAGAATGAAATCTGAGTTACTGTACGTAATGTATCACATTTTTTAAAGGCAGTCACACCTACATTTACCATGGGTTGCGAAGCACCTATTGCAAAAATTTAATAAATATAAATTTATGTAATCGGTAAAATAAAAAAAAATTGGCCCTACTTTATATTACTTACATTTAAATTAATCATTCAGTACAATGTACTTCTTGTGTACGCACATGTTTTTACATTGTACTTATATTGTTAAAAATACCTATAATTACATCTGCAAATAATTTTGACTGCTGAGCCATCCCTTACACCTTAAACCAACCTTAAACCTACCCATACCACCAAATTTGTCCCTAACTTAGTGTTTTGCAATACAATATGACCACAATAAATAATTTTTTTTTTTTTGATGCAAGGACATAGTAGCTAAGGTCACCTTTTATAAAGTGAGACCCAAAAATGAGTTACTATACTTCTTTATAGGCATAATAGTTCTTTGAAGAGGGTCAAGACATGCCTCTGTTTTTTTATTTTGTACACATATTGTATTCTGTTGCCATTATTTTAGAAAGGAGATATTCTGTATCATTTACAGTGTCCACACAACTCCACTAAATATTATTTAATTTAAGGCATATTATGGCATAGTCATACATGGAGCAATGTTATTCCTGCCAATACCAAACCAGCAGTGACTTCACCGTCAATTGTTCTGATCACAACAATGACTCTTTCAGTACAGCCCTCCACAGCAGAACAATAGGCAGAGTATAACATGAGAGCCAGAAACTGGAGAGAAAAACCTTGATCAAACTTTACCTTACCTACCATGTACGTACTGTACATGTTGTACTGAAAAGCCCATTGCTGCTATTGCATTACAGTGTAATATAGGCCTATGTGTACCTACACAAATAAAATTACAAATTTGAATTACATGCATTTTTTTTAAATATAAATATTAAATATAAAAATAAATATAAACAATGGAAAACACATAAGTTTAATGTAAAGACTACAATTAAATCTTATGTATAAAATTCTAATGATTCGAGTAGATGTAAAGAAAGACCTAATATAAAGTGAATCCAAAACATCAACGGTTCCCGTCAGTATTTTAATAATAAGCACTCATTTTATTTCTGGATTATTGTGACCCCTATTCTCCGTGCAGCACAGTGAATTTACCAGCAGCGGCCCCCGCCAGCCCTGCTGCCCTTGCGGGAGGAAGGTTGTCGTCATAGCAACGACATCATCCGGGGAAAAGGGATAAATCACATTGCATGAAATGTCCGGTTTCAAAAATAATTTGCGTACATACACTCTTAATAATTGAAAACTAGCTTCTAGACTCATAAGAATGTAAACGGAACTAAAACATATTTAGCAATCCGCTGTTTACGATGTATGTCGGTCAGTCCTGACGAAATAACGTATTGATTTCTTTAAGGTGATGGTGAAAACGTCACGTCTGTTTTCAGCGAGCCTCTCCACACAGTACACAGTACATAAGTGCCACGTTTTCTAAATGAAATAAACGAGCAAATGATATTTTCGGAAGCATCCCTGTTTATCGCATGAAGGCCATACACATTACAACATACATAACGTTGCACAACGTTACGTGGCTTCTAAAAGCTTCTCACTCACCTACAAACCGTGATGAGGTTTTTTCTCTCCACGGCGATGCTCCTTGAGAAGCCTTTCTTGGACTGTGCACCCATGGCCATCGCGGACTGCATAAAACTCTGCTCCATCCCACTGGACCCCTCCCTTACGCCATAAATACACACACAACCGCATTCAGAGACGAGGCATGACAGGTGAAGACAGTCGAATTGAAAACGCCATTCTTCAGTATTAAAGTGCAGACGAACTGAGGCTTTCTCCTTGAGCGCTGTTAAAGAGAGACAGTACTCATGGCGACCGTCTGCACCCCTCCTCTATACTGACCTCATCATGATCTCAGCATTCACCGGATCAGCAAAATCATTTTAGGATGATTCACGTTTCTTTCAACTCCCAGCGCTTCATGTGAAACAACTATGAGGTCAAATAGTACGATTAATTAACTGGAAATGTTATTCCAGGTAGGTCCTGTAAGGCTGAGATGCGCGTGAAGGACGCACAGATCTGTCCAGTGCCTCGGGGACGCAGTGAACCAAAGCGGCCGCTAGAGGGCTTCAGTCTATAGGTTCTGAAGTATTAGCTGTCGTGCCACTTTCTTTCTTTTTAATTGCATAAGAAGACGAGTAACATAGCATACATGTATAGAGGATCAAAACTGTTAGGCCTATGAAATACATTGATATTAGCATCAAAGAAAACAACAGAAATAAGAAAATAAATAAATAAAAACTATACAGGGGTTAACGTACAAGAAGTTTCCAAAAGAAAAGTAGATATTCAAAAATGCAGTGTGTCCATTTTTTCGTTTTTTTTTTTTTTAGATAATTTAGGGCCTCAATAACGTCTAAGGTCAGTTTTTAACAATGCACGTTGGTTAATAAATGCTATGTTAAGTTTGTTATTAGTCCATTTTGTTGGTGTAGCTATTTATATGGGATTTCTCATTTATCATTATTAAATTAATCAACAAACAAATGGGTAAATGCCCATTTATAATATAAGTTTTTATGTAGTCTCTCAAAAAATTGTTTCACTGGGTAAATCAAATTAATAACTCAATTAACCATTCAGATAACCATTCAATCTGATTATATATATCAGTAATTAATACATTATTGACCTTCAAAAATATCTCATCCACACAAGACTCTATTGCAGAGTTTAAAAATTAAAAATTTAAAAATTAAATTTTAATTAAATTAAATTAAAATTTAAATTAAATTAAAATTTAACTGTTTAAAAATAAGTCCTTTTACAGAAACACATACATCTAATGTATAATCTCGAATAGCGAGATATATCTGACTATTATCTGACTATTTGTCTTTACAGTAATAGTTCATCCCCCGAAAACTTGCTGAAAAAATACTGACCATCAGGTCACCCAAGATGTAGATGAGTTTGTTACTTCATCATATAAGATTTGGAGAAATTTGCATCACTCTCTTACCAATAGATGGGTGCCGTCATGAGATTTCAAACTGTTTCTAAAAACATCACAATAATCCACAAGTAACCTGTATCCTTCCAGTCCATCAGTTAACATCTTGTGAAATGAAAAACAGTGTGTTTGTAATAAACAATTCCGTCCTTAATATTTACAAGTTAAAACAGTTTCAAGACATCCAGTAATTTACAGAGGGAAGCTTTATTATGGATTATGGCTGGCTGGTATTTTAGCCAGAAGCAATGGTTAAAATGTTGAAATGCATTAATAATATATATATATATATATATATATATATATATATTTTTTTTTTTATTTATTTATTTATTTATTTTTTTTAACAAACACACTTTTTGCTTTACAAGACTTGAACAGGAGTTGTGTGGATTACTTATGGATTGTCGTGAGGATTTTCATCAGCTGTTAAGAATCTTATTCTCACAGAACCACTGCGGAAGATTTTGGTGAACAAGTGATGTTATATTAAAATTCTCAACATATGTTCCAATGAGGGAAAAAAATCTCATCTACATCTACAAAAGTGAGTAAATTGTCAGTGATTTTTCAATTTTGGGTGACCTATTTAGCTCACGTTTTCCATACCAAAAACTTGATTAAAATGCAGTTACCCATATATCTGCTATAAGTCCTTTGTCGGCATTATTTGAATTCCTAAGACATGCAAAATACACTACTCTTATTTTGTTGTAATGTAAATATAAAAAGGTGTCAGTAATTGCCCCACTGGATGTGTAATGCAGATTCAAAATGGCAAAAATATAACCAACAATGCTAATGTTAAGTTGCACATTTGTATGTGACCGAGACTGTCTATGTCTAGGGCTAGGTTTAGACCTGAAGCTCTGCTGTGAAATTCCTGACTGCAGTGAGAGGGCATCTAGGCCAGGGTGCTGAAAGAATGTGAAATATATAGTTTTAGAGCAGAAGAAAGATTGGGTCAAAGAGCGGATCCATAACAGAGGGGGAAATTGTTTGTTGAATTGGGATAGAAGTAAATCTATCTGCCAGGCAAACACAGGCACATGCATTCTTTTACATTCATTATATTTAGTTTTTTAGTTTTTAAGTTTCACATCCAAATTTTCAGGGAAAACGAGTATCTTTATACTGTAGACTATTTTGTCACAATTGTATTTTTAGTGTAAAACTGTGTCCTGGTAAATGTTTATCAACATTATAATGACTGAATAATGCAGGTACATATTCGATTGATATACATATTTAATAAATACATTAATAAAGTAAGTGTTAAACCTGATACAGACAGTACAAATTTTATTAACACATCAAAAAAATTCAAATTTTACATTAAACATCACATGGTCCTTTTTTTGTAAGTCAGCAGGGTACATTTCTAAATCATTAACATTACAACCATCACAATCTTATGATTTTGGTAAATAATGCATTTAACTGCAACAAAACATAATACTGTATCTCCCAAATTAGAGATCACCTTCTAAATGGAGATTAAAGAAAGCAGCATCATAATATCATAATGGCTTGGGCAGAGATTTAAAGCGATGACACAACACATACAGTCTCACAAATACTAATGCAAGTTTAAATGCAGGAGATTCTTATTGAATATTAACTAAACAAATATTTGAAACGATAAAGAGACACAAGTGAAATTAAGCAGTCTTTTTTACATTTCATTTTAAATGTGAAACGTTCATCATGCAAATTTCTAGTGGCTTACAGATTCATTACTTCACTAAGGGTTTCATTTTCAGACTCACAAAGGAATGACACATCCATCTTTAAGTTATGTACAAACCTTTCAACTAAGGAAGGAGAGCATGTCCGCTGATGTCCAGTAAAATCATGAAACACTTACTCTATATGCACAGTACACGTGACAGAAAAATAGACATATTTGCTTGCCATCTCAGATTCAGACATTCTATAATTACAATACTAAAAAAACATTTTCTCAAAAAAATTGAGCGGAGCTTGCACTTTGAGAAACTCACTGCCACAATGTCAGTGTGCTGAGTTGGCAACTACAGTGTTTTCTAAATGTTTCCAACATGTTGCTATGTAGTTAGTAATGTGTTAAAGGGGGTTTCTAGGACGTGCTAGATGGTTGCTTCTTGGCCCAAGTCAAAATTGCAGTCCTCCATGAGGCCTCTAAATATTGTTCTTTCTTAAATGTAAATCCATAGGATTGTGCTTGTTTGTTTAATTGCCTTTGTGACACAATGTTACCATAAATCTTAATTTAGATTAATTTCTCATTTTCCTAAAAAAAAAAAAAAGAAAAGCTAAAACAAATGTGATGGTGAGTCACTTACAGTGAATGAGGTTTTTTTCCTTCCAGTTTATGGAAGACTTAATTGTATACATTTATTCATAAATTAATGTATCTATTTTATTTTACTAATACGTAGTAAGTCAGATTTTTTGTTTTGTTTTGTTATTTTGAGTGTGCGGTTGTGAAACCAAATTTTACACACACACACATACACACACACACACACACACACAAGGACAAGTAATTCTTCACACTAAATTCATGTTTACATCATGTGGCTATACTATTGAAACACAATGAGTATTTCAACATCGGCACGTAACTTTTTTTTTGTTCCTTTTTTTAAGAAAATGAGAAAAAGTTAAAATTTATACCTGTGATCAACAATATGTCTGTGCTGTTCACTGAGCTTAACTTTATTTAATTTAGGTAACACTTCAGAATAGGGGTCCAAAATAATGAATTAGTTAAGCATTAATTAATGGTTAATTTGTTCACAATTAAGCATTAGTTGAGCAAAAACACACTA
>JAUCNO010000082.1:9188473-9201001 GCA_032353835.1 Enteromius viviparus | reverse complement strand
GAGCGGCCCATTCTTTCACAAATGTCTTGTTTCACAGTCTGCATGCCTGAGTGCTTGAATTTATACACCTGGGGCCATGCCAAGTGATTAGCACACCTGATTCTGATCATTTGAATGGGTGAGCGAAAACTTTTGGTAATATAGTGTATGTAGTGACCCTAAAAGTTTTAGACATAGACAGTTTTAGAGTTTTTTTTTGTTGTGGTTGGACAAGATGAAGGTCAACAGCTGCTCTCAAATTACCAGAGTTTTGGGAACAGTAAGCCATGGCATGAGGCAGATGGGGGTCAACAGTCTGTGAATGCTGTGGATACTAGCTATAGTGGTTGCCTTCTCTTCATTACTGATGATACAGTATATCAGGTGAAAATTCCACTGTGCCAGAGAGGTCCAGGTAAGCGTACTGCCAGTGACTCTACTTGACGTGTTCTGAAAATAAGAACGCCTTCATGGAGTCTTGCATTTGGGATTTTGTTGTGACTAAGTTGGCTAGTCCTTTGTTGTGTGCTGATATTTTTTGTGCAGTTGGTTTGTTGGTAGATGCACAAAATTGCTGCTTAGTCGATGCGAAAGATTTAAATTCTTTTCCATATATGCTCAGTAACTTTTCAACTACAAGCTTGTCAAATTTTTTTTGAGTCTAGTTTTGAGATTTTGCAAATGCTTGCTGAGTTTTCTGACATAATTCAGTAAACTTTCTTCATGGCAACAAAGAAACATGGTGTTAAACATTTTATTTTTACTACAGGTCTCCGCTCGCTGTCTTGATAGTAAGCTGAAATTAGGAGTTGTTTAAAAGCTTAGTTTGGATACATGGGAGAATTATGTATTCACTATACAATGCTCAAATTTGCTCAAAGTCCTTGGGGTTCTCCCTTGCACATGGTGCCAGAATTCATTTACAGTTCACATGGCGATTTACACAGACTCATTAATGCCACAATTCCTGATGGCTTGCCTTTACTGTATGTTCAAGATTTCTCAATGCAGTTAGCTTTGCAAAACTTTTTTCTCCACAGTTGATTTTATGCAAGAATAATAGTCCACCCAATGTCATAAAAAAAATGTCATTGTCACTCCTGAGTTCATGTGAATGCTGTTTGGCCTGAAAAATGCAACTCAGACTTTTAAGAGGCTTATTGACTGTGCTACAGGGTCTAGCACAGGGGTCATCAAACTTGATCCTCGGTGTCCTGCAGAATTTAGCTTTAACTTGCCTTAACACACCTGACTGTTTCAAGTTTCAAGTATACCTTGTAAGACCTTGATTAGCTGTTTCAGGTATGTTTGATTAGGGTTGACGGATTAAACATTCGCAATTGATGTAGGTGGGAGGTCACCAGTTTACAGAGACCTGGATCAGCCTGGCCGTAGCACCTACCTCTGCTCACTGGCAGCCTGTCAGCGAGCATCTATTAGACTAGTATGTTTGGTGTGTTCCCAGAGACACTGCTGAACAGACTTGGCTCATTTTGCCAGTAAGACATGATCCTGAATCAACATTACTTACCCCAATCCCTACCCCTAAACCTACTCATAATTCATTCTTAAAATCAGTGGGAAATGATACTGATTAACAAGGGTATAGAAGCACCTAAGATCATAAGCCTAAAACAGCTTTCCTGAACAATTATCCTTCAATTCTGATTGGTTTTGATTGGAATGTTGTTCCAGAATCTAATTTGTGATTTGTTAATTTCATTTTATTACAGTGGATTTCATGAACAGTTAAAAACCAATGTGCCTTTTCCTTTTGATAGTACTCGAGGGAAATGTATTGATTTTTTTTTTACCGGAGATGAAATGGAGAAGTGCTTTAATTGCAATTCAACCGCACAGTCACCATAGACTTGTTTGCCAGAGGAGTTGTTTGTCACAATATTTTCCTAGACCCTTAAACTGCTGCCATATCTGTCTTAGAGCTAGAGCCAGCAGCGATATCTGGCCCAGAGGGAGCACTAATCCAGTTTGACATCCTAAAGTGGAAACTTGTGTCCTCACCCTGAAAGCTCTTCTCTTCTGGTCCTGTCCACCTGTCCTGTCTAGAAACTTTCCTCCCCTTCCAGTCTCCAAGCTCCTTCATCTCCACTGGTTCCATCAAGCCCTTCAAGCGCCAGCATCACAACCATGGAGGCCATTCCATGTTTCCTTGTCCTGACCATGGAGGTCTTCCAAAATCTAGCCATACTAACTGCTTGTGTCCAGCTGCTTGGCTCCTTTCATTCTGCTGGCTACACCCTACTTCATGGCACTCGTTTCACCTTGGGTTTTCATCTCCTTGTTTCTGCCTGGGTCTCTAACTTTCCCAGCTTCGTCTCGCTCAATTGATCACCTTGTTAACCTCAAGCCACAGCCAAATCTCCACTCTTGCTCCTTCCATCAGCTCCAAAGTGAGTTCTTCTTCACCAGCTTGTGTGTCCCCCTCCTCAGGTCCTTACATGAAATTCACCCGGGGGTCCTGACACTCTTTACCACTGTATTGGTGTAGTTTTTGCTACCCTGCCAGGTGGCAGGTGATGGAAAATATGTTTTGTTTACTTAAAAATATGTTTCTATAAACTAAAATGCGGGCCCATTTAGATTATTTTTGTTTTACCGAAGTTTACTTAATAAAATAAATTAATATTTTTTGTAAGGGTTAACAAACCTTTGTTTCCCAGCATTTCTTTAAAACACATTATACTCTAACAGCATAAAATACAGAGTAATATAAGTAGGACATTCATAGGTTATTTTTTTAAACTGAAATTACATACTTCTGGTTCAATTTAATTAGGTTCAGGGGGTTAGATTAGCAGACCTTTGTGGTTGAAGTCATAGATATACTCAGGACAGAGAACTGCAACCGTCTGATCGGGCTTCCCCATGGGCCAGCAAATTATCCCATCCCATTCAGGAACACAGTGATTATCTGACAATATACACAAATATCATTTTTTACCAAAATTATAACATGGAATACATATATATTTAACTAAACATGCATTCAAAGTAGTCTCCAACAAAATATTTAAAGGTGACAAGTCAAATTAGGCTCCTCAAAATATACTCTATTAACCCAAAAGTTAATCTGGTATATTTTTGATACAACCCAACAGCAGTGGATCTGCTTTCTTCACACAATTAGACAATTCTACATCCTGTTATAAAGTGACTCATCACTATGAATAACAAAGGAACCCGACTTCAAATCAATATTTCTTGTCTTAAAATCTTCATATAAACAGGGCCACAGTCTAATTTGCCATAATCATAGATCTCACTGCTTTCAGGAAATTGGATCCGTGGGGGTAGGAGGATACCATCTTTTGATTGCTTCAGTATGGTTGTCCATTTGTCACAACAATTCTTTTTAGCTTTATATTATTCTAAATAACACTTTTAATTTAATTAGATAGAGATGGTATTGGAACATATTAGTCATTTGGAATTGTTTATTCTCTTCTTTCATCTATTAAGTAAAAATCCTAAGTTTGATTGGCTTTAAAAGTAATTGCATGCTTTTCCTCTACAGGACCTATAATTTGAGAGGCTATACTTAGGGTTATAACAGGCATTGACTCACGTCAAAATTACATGCACATTTCTCAATCTTAAAATTGTGCACAAAAAAAGTAGAAATACACTATAATACCTCTGACACCATCTAACTGTGAACGGATGTTTCTCTCACACCTCGACCGTGCATCAATCAGAAGAAAGATCTGTTCATCTCTGGTGATGACATCATCTGAATCAATCTGTAAGAATAACAACATAGAACATTACTCTCTCCCTGTCACTTTTTATTTTACACAGACATCATACCATGATAAATACCAACAACACAGCATCATCATAATCATTATACCTTGATTCTGAAAGATGGTTCTACATTTGTTTTCTTTATGTTATTGTGCATTTTCTAGATAGATAAATGATATTTGTAAATTTATTTATGTTCCATTGTGTTTTTCCCCCCATAACAAAATTTAACTGTACTGAATGTGCACTTGTAGCATTCTTAAAATCTTTAAAATTAAAAAAAAAAACAGCAACATTGCAGATAATATAATATTAATTAAATAAATTGAATACTTTATAATGCAATATATTCCAATTTGTAATATTGTAGAATTACATTTAGTTTGAATTACATTAATTATTAAGTTCGCATATTTAAATTTTTTAAAGTTTTGAAATGTATGTTTGTTCAATAGTACTCAAGGGATGTGAATGTCACAAAAAAAATCAAACATTTTGTGACTTTCAAACATGTTCATTTTCAACTTATTTAAAAAAAAAAAAAAGTATTTTATGTTTATATATTGTTTTTAATGTCCCTGACATTTTTTTTTTTTACTTTCAAACTTAAACTTTTAAAATCCATAATAAAAAGGAATTTTAAAGAGGGAAATAATATGCAAAAACGTCTTGGAAAAAAATGGTTTCATTTACACGTGAGATTACAAAAGGCTAACAACCTCCCTTATAGTTTCCAGGCATATGGTTTTCCACAATCTCAACTAAAATCATTGACATATCATCAATCTATCACTATCTGGCGCACCTTCTTTTAGGCTGATGTGTCGTCTCTCAGTGTTGTGAAATATTTGCACAGGCCTGTGGTATGTGACGAGCTCTCTTCAGCCTTCAGGATGAGAGAGCATGCAACCTTACACACCCCACACCCATCACCACCAGAGATGGAAAGTCCAGGTTCAGAAAGTAAAACTCTTCCGCAGTATTTCGTTGCAATCACCTGGATTTTGCTCATTATAGTTTTTCAGCCAGGAGGTAATTAGTGAAATCAGCTGGTAGAATTCATGAGTAGGATAAACATATGACAGGACTTTTTTTGAACCCTTGACTTTCCAGCTCTGGTCACCACTGTCTCACATTATGAGCTGAGTAAAGAAACACAGAAGCATTTGTGCCCTGAATACATTCACAAACACAAAACAAAGTTCTCACGCCGACCATGAGAAGAAAGAAAGAAAGAAAGAAAGAAAGAAAGAAAGAAAGAAAGAAAGAAAGAAAGAAAGAAAAAGGGCAAATTACATTTATTACAAAAAGTTGCTATGAAATCATTTCTTGCTGAAAAAGAAATCCACATCCAATTCTTTATATTATGGTCAATATGACTTGTTTATATAAAGTTTATGTTTTGCACCAAATTTGTTGTAGCGCAGCGCACAGAATTGGAAGTAACTGTCAGAAAGTCAGAAATCATATTTGTTTGTTTTGTTTTGTAAAAGCGTCACAGACATTTCAAACACACACACACACACATAAATTATAATCACAGCATCATCATTACAATTCACATTAGTCATTAAGGGATTAAACTAAAACTGCAAAAAGTCAATTAACTGTCTTTCGCGCTTGATTTGTGTTTTTTTTACCCCCTGGAAGACATAGGCATTAATGAAAAGACTCTCACACAATCTAATGTCATTGATTCGTAGCCTTATAATTGATTTGTGTACGTCATTTGATATATATATATATATACATATACATATATATCCTATAAGTAAGCTAAATGTTCTTTACACATTTAATCCATGTTTAATGAATGTTTTAAGAGGGTTAAGTATTCGAGATGTAAAGCATCTAAAACCATCGGAATAATTCTGAGTGTCTCTTCAGTAGGATGGTCAAACACCTGTCTTCTTCAGTAACGTCGCAATTAGCGGCATGGCAGTGTGCTTGATCAATACTGCTTCTTGGGGTCATGTTAATACCGTTTCTAAATTGTCTGTTTATCGAGTGTTCATCTCTCTCTGACAGTCTCATTTTCTGCTTCATTGAACATGTACATGCATTAGCCAGTAATTCTCTCTGAGGTTGACGGGAAAAACAAAGAGACACTTTAATTTCCTCAATAGCCAGACATTTGTACAACACTGAAAAAAAAACACCGTTTCTTTGTGCCCAATATAAATTTCAGCACATATTGTTTGGAGCATCCACCAGGGTCGTCGCTATAGGGAAAGGTGGTGACGAATATCAAGCTTATCAGTCGTGGTGTATTAAGCCTTGCTGATTCAAAAAAGCGCTCAAACACTAGACGCGGAAAACGAGCGCTCGCGACTCGTCTGTGCGCGCAAACCTAGCTCTCCTTCGCTTCCTCCCGCGCCTGAATGAACAAATAGCCTACACCTCGCCAGATTAAACATACAAACACAAAAACTGTTCTAAGAGCCGTATCTGTCTGGCAGCCCTTGAAACATTGATTGAAAACAACCAGTTGTTCTTTCCAATAATTCAGTCTCATTAAAATGCGTATAAATAGGAACGTTACGCCAAATAAAAAACATCAAATCTTGGTATTGATATACAATTTTTTTTTGGGTGAGTTCAGCATAGTTTACAATATTATATTTATACATGTTTTAATGAAAGAAATTTGTGAAAATGTATAATTTAAAAGTAGTAAAAAGTAGGCTAAAGTGTGTTAAAGTGCATTAAAGGTTGTTTATTCTATTTGGCCTCACAAACCCCAGCTGCAGCCCTGGCTTCATTTGTAGTTTTTTAATAATACTTAAAGCAAAAGCTAAGATACTCTTTGAGTATGAGAGGGAATCTCTCTCACACGCACAAACACACACAGTCCTGCTGCAGACTTCTCATGAACCGATCAAAAATTGATGTGGCTGATGAAACATTGATTTAAATAGACATTTGGGAAAACTGATCAACTAAATGATAATCTGTGTTGAACCAGTCAATGACGCTGAATTCTAAATTGGTTTCAAATCTGGATTTAAAATCCATTTACACTTTAGACCCTATAGAGTAGATTAAAAGCACTAATATCTAAAAGACCATGCAGTCATTAATAACATTTTTGATTATGTTTATATGTGTGTGTGTTTTGTATTCCTTTATGTTGATCTGTTTAGGTAACTGTTTGCATATTTCCACTTAATTTGGTCTCATTCAAATTGAATGAATTTCACATTAACTGCTATACTCAAAGTATGTTTGGACAATTGGATCAAAACTATTGATAGAGACGAGAACAAATAGAAAGGAACCATAATGATATCTAAACCAAATAAACAAGTATTTCTTACAGTCAGGTATTGATCTATAATTCCGAATGAGGAGGGAAAGCAGTAGACGCTACAACCCTTATGAAAAAGAAGTGGACTAGTAAGTATTTAAAAAAAGAAGAATAATAGAATTATATTATAAGAACTATAACAATTATAATAATATATAGTGTTTTACACTAAACTAATATGCATAGTGCATACATTATAATTTTATTACTTCTGTTATCTTTCAGATATATATGTACATTACATTTATATTTGGTGATTTAGATGCTTTTATCTAAATTGGCTTGATGAGAACAATAGAAGCAATCAAATCATCAAAAGAGCAATATTCTGTAAGCGCTGTGACAAGTGCAGGTTAGCAAGGATCTTTTTCCTTATGAAAAGAAAACAGAAATATAATTGAAAATGGGAAAAACAACAGAGAATGATAGTGTTGGGGGGTGAGTTTCTTATATAATGAGTTAAACAAAAACAAGCAAAAAGAATAGAAAAAGAATAGAGAATGCTAGTGCTAGAGGGTCATTTAAAAAAAATAAATAAAAAGAGAAGAAGAAAGGAATAAGAATATATAAATATAATGCCGGATATTGACAAACATTAATACCTAAATATGTTATTAATGTCATTTCTATTGATACTTCAACATTTTAATGACTAAGCTCCAATTTTTTTACAATTAAAATATACTAACTCAGCACATTACAAAAAATACTTCTTTAAAGCAGGACAAAAGATAATAAAACAAATAATTAAAAAACAAAAAGACGATAAAATGTCCTTTAAAGTACAACTTTTTGACACTATGCTCTTTTTAAAAGTGTGCATTAGTTTACTCCACTTAAACACTTTAAGTAATGTATTATTTGACTGTAATATATACACACGCACATTTCAGATCTGAGGTACACTTCACAAGCACATTCAACACAGTTAAACACACTCTTTGTCACAAGGTTAAGTCTAGACAAATGTGTGCAAACTGGCCCCATGCACAGTATATGTACAGTATTAACGTTAACGCAGGGAAGTAAGCACATGCCAGCAGTGAAATACTCACCAGAGCTCTGGCTTTCATCAGCACACAGCACAACACAAAAGCCACGGAGACCTCCACTGACACCATGCTTAACCCAAGACCTTTGACCTTTTCCAGAACTTCAGCTCACCAGAGAGCTCCTGTTTCTCTTCAGGACATGGTGGTCTAATTGAGGTGCAGAGAAGTGACGTTTGGAGCCATTAATGCTGTGTTGTGTTAGAGCTGTTGTTATTCTGATGTTGTTGCATCTACCAGCTGTTCATCTGTTGGAGTGTGATCAGTAGTTTGTTTCAGCTGAGGTTAATTGGTGGACTGCCGGTATACATTAATAGTTAAATATATATACATATTTCAAAAGAGTAAAATCCACATCTTAATAAAAATTTTAAAGGTAAGAAAGGGAAAGATATATTTTTTACCCATCACAGATGATATTCTTCCATTTCTCAGATTCTCTGTCTCTTGTCCTTGTTTGAAGATGAAACTTGTTGATCCATTTGGAGACCTGTTAAAAGAGACTCATCTGTCATTGTAGAGACATGATCCCTTCTGTGTGAGTATGTGTTTTGTGAGAGTGTTTAGTGAGGTTAATAGTGTGGTGGTCATCATTGGCCCTTGGCTGTTGGGCTCCACCACTGTTTATCGGGTGGGATGGGCATGAAAAATGTTAACCCTTTATTGTCATGAGAAGACCCGACTGTACTCCTTACCAGAGTTGCTATTTTTCTAAGCCTATTCATGCACACATATTACAAACATTACAAATTCAGTTTTATAAACATAAGTATTTATGTATTTGAATGAATTTTTGTCTTTTTAAAAACATGAAGAAAATTTTAAAATTAATTAAATTCAATTTTGTAGTCCTATATATATATATATAAATAAATAAATATATATATATATATATATATATGTATGTATGTATGCATGGTGTGTGCGTGTGTGTGGACCTGGTATTTATCACCATTTATCACTTTGTCCCCACAAAGATAGGAATACCAGTAAATTTTGACCTTGTGGAGACATTTGTTAGGACCCCATGAGGACACAAGCTTATAAATCACACGGAGTTAAGTTTTTTGAAAATTTAGGGTTTAGGGTAATACCGCATACAGTTTGCACAGTATAAAAAACATTACGCCTTTGGAATGTCCCCATAAAACATGTAAACCCAACGTCTCTGTGCGTGTGTGTGTCATATACCATTTTAGCATCATATATATTTTACAAGAAACTGAAAATCAAAAAGTAGTATTTTTAAGAAAAGTATTATTATTATTAATAATAATAATAAGTATTCGTATTAATATATTCATGGTGTTTTTGTTTATATTACATTATATTATACATTTTCAGTATGTTGTAGAATACACAAATGATTAAGTTATATTTCTGAACAGAAAAAGAATATTCAAAATACATTCTAAACCTCAGATGGATCGCGCCTAGGGACTTTTATTTTGGCATCACTTTGTTCAGCGGAAGTGACGTTCAAAGTGTTGCTGCCTCTTAGGCTCGTGTCGTGTGTGATAAAATAGATCTGGATTACAGAAAAACTATGGTATAAATGCACATTTTTTCATTTTCGCAAGAAACTATCACGGAATATATTAAATTATGGTCGTAAAACCGTTTTTAAAACAATCCAATTAAAACGTGCATGTTAGTAACTTGTAAGACTTGTAAGTTAAGTCAAAGGCATTATGACATTTGACCAAAGTCATTTGCTTTGGTTACTTAGATAGCAGCGCATCTGTCTTAAGAGGGAAAAGCAATGTTAGGAGACATGATTCTGCGGGCTTTTAGACTGACAGTGAGAGTGTCTGCAGCGGTTCAGAGCCGCTGTCAGTGTCCAGCTCTCCATTCCTGCAGAGCACTGCACTCCAGCCCTGCGCTCTGGGCAGGACACAACAAATGGTCCAAAGTAAAGGACATTAAAATACCCAAAGATGCTGCTCGATCCCGGATGATTGCCAAGTATGCCATGATGATCAGGATTGCAGTAAGAGGTGAATGCATAACATTTGACTGAAAGAATTTAGGTTAGCCAATCTGGTACTAACAATCAAGAATGTACCATAGCAAAAAAACAAAAATTATATATATTTGATCTAACAAAGTATTTACCATGTTGCATATTTGATACCCTGTGTCCCTGTGCTTATGTTTCAGAGGGAGGACCAAATCCAGAATTTAATGTTGCTTTGGCACAACTTCTAGAGCAGTGTAGGAACAAGAATCTACCCAAAGCCAGCGTAGAAGGAGCTATAAAAGGAGCCGTAAGACTGTTTACAGTCCTAAATAGCCCATTTATTGCTAATGAAACTGTTATTTTTACACAATGCACTTAAATGAAACACAAATACATACAGAGGTTGGAAAATAAAACTAAAATGCTGGCCAATATAGTGTTGGAGGTTTTATGCTTGTAAATGAACTTGTGAATGTCTTTTGGCCCATCTTTACTGATTTCACGTTCCATCAGTAAGAGCAGATTGAAATATATTAGGCTAAATGTATGTTTAATAAAGATATAGAAAATAATTCAAATATTTCTAAGATAAGTAAATGAGGCAATTTCTTCAGAAATGAGTACACCTTTTATTAAATTCAACAAGCATAATATTTCTTGTACTTTGTATGTGGTTCCATTCTGTTGTCAGCATTATTTCTGATTCTTGATTCAGTCAAATTAAGAATTTACTAATTTTTGTTCAACATGCCTGCCTGTTGATAGCCAAGTGCCTTCCAGCTTGCACCACAACTACTTTTATTTAGCTTAAGTTTGTATCTGGAGGGTTTAGTCATTTAAAAAGACTTATACAGAGATAGCCTTAATAAAAACCTAGTCCAGAGCATTCAGAACCTCGGATTGGACAGGACAATAGACAATGAGGGAGGGGCTTATGGATGGCTCTGTGAATGTCCTTGATAGCCTGGGCTTGAACCCAATCGAACATTTTTGAAGAAAGCTGAAAATATCTGTCTGCCCTCACCCAACATGACAGATCTTGAGAGGTGAAGAGGTGAAGAGAAGAATGTCAGATAATTGGCGACTGCAGATGTGTAAAGCTTGTCTCATCATACCTAAAAAGTCTGTAAAAGTGTTTCAGTATTTTTTTATTATTATTATTATTTTTGTAATTAATACTTTTACTGAGCAAGGATATGTAAAAGTTCATATAGTATTAGAAAAAAAATGTATTTTGAATGAATGCTGTTTTTTTTTTCATTAAAGAATTCTGAAAAAAATATTAAAGCAGCATAACTGTTTCAGACTTTGATCATAAATAAGCATGTTAGTAATAAGTCAGAATGATTTCTGAAGGACCACGTGACAATGAAGACTGTCATCATTCACTCACCCAAACGTTACTCTTTTTGTCTTTTTTTTTCAAACTGCCATAGTGTTCATCTTGTCTTTCAGCTTCATAAATAACACAAAGAGTCAATAAAAGTATATAGTAAATGGTGATTGACTGTCCTGCAAAGTTTTGCTCCAACTCTAATCAAACACACATGCTTTTAATTTTCAAGCGATCCTAAAAAAAACTAATTAGTGCACTTCAGGTGTGTTTGATTAGAGTTGGAGCTAAAGTTTGCAGGACAGTCGATCGCCAGGAGCAGAGTTGGGCACCCCTGCTATAGACCATCACGGGAAAAAAGTCTTGGAAAATCCACCTCTATTTTGTAAAATGATGTATTGAAGATATACTGTAGTATTATTAATAATAAAACTTTTTTCTTATGTATAATAGAAGTCCAAGCCAGGAGTGCAGTATGTTTATGAGGCCACGGGACCTGGCGGGTGCACGCTGCTCATTGAGGTTTTGACTGACAACAACACGCGGTCCCATCAAGATATCAAACGTATCTTGATTAAACATGGGTTAGTACTGATTTGTACTAGATCAAAATCAGGATGTGCTAATAGTATTTAGGCACAACTAAGTGTACCACTTTTCTTTGTTTGCCCGCAGTGGGATGCTGTGTGAAGGAGCACGCCGGAACTTTGACAGGAAAGGTGTTGTGGCAGCATCCAGAGATGGGGTCTCCTCTGAGAAAGCTCTAGAGCTGGCCATTGAGGCAGGAGCTGAAGATGTGCAGGAGATAGAGGATGAGGAGGAGCAAGCCATACTACAGGTCTGAGCACTCATTCTTAGTGGAATCGAGCCAAATTCAAAATATAAGCATTTATTTATGGCTTTCAGTTTTTAGAGTATGAATTTGAATTGACTTGGCAAACGTGAAAACGTCTGAAAGCATTTGTCTTGAAATAAAGAGAATTTTGTTGATTTATTAATTTACACAACAGAGGAATTTTTAAAAAAAATATCGTCACAAAATATTATGCATGTTTAGTCTTTGAAATGTAGAATACGTGATTTTATGAAATACATAACTTTGGTGAGGACTCCTTAAGAGATGTATATCCAGGGT
>JAUCNO010000082.1:9171444-9184855 GCA_032353835.1 Enteromius viviparus | reverse complement strand
TTCTGGATTTTTAATCTAATAAATGCAGCCTTGATGAGCAGAAGAAACATCTTTAAAAACCATTCAATATCTTACTGTTCTAAAACTTTTGAACGGTAGTGTATATGTATAAATACTGTATATATTTAATAATTGAAAGCATTTAAATAATTTTATATTTCCTATAAAGCATTGTAAAAATCACATTGATTTTTGTGATTATATTAAGCCAGCAGTTCTCAAACTGGGATAAAGAGAGGTTACATGATTGAAGAACTGAAATTCAGTTTATTTAATTATAATCACACTCTTAAATAACATTCAACTAAGCCTGTGTTTCTCACAGGCAAAAAATATATATAGTGTGTGCCCCCTCTAGTGTACAAAAAAATGCCAGTGCCATATTTTTGCAGTCAATAAGTGTACCTTTGTTTGTTTACGTGTATCAATCAGGGTGTAAACAGTAGCTGTGTCCAAAATTGCCCCCCATGCCCTTAAATAGTGCACTATTTGCAGGGACAGCCTTTTTAGTGGTGTCTGAAAACTTAGTGGTCATTATAAAATGTACTCATTCAATCCCATAGAGCACCACAAATATGGATGTACACTCAACCATAGATGCATATACATATATATGCACTCAACAGTTAGAGAATACCCATAATGCACTGTGAGAAGTCCCAAATAGGCACCCTAAACCCTTACGATCTTCCTCTGCACTTTTCTTGACATAATGCCACTTTACTGTTGGGTAAAAGTCTGCTGAATTTTACTTGTGTATAAAATTTGCTGTAAGAAATTCTCTCAATTGTTAACCCTTCTTTGCCTTTCAGTTTATCTGTGACATTTCGTCCATGAAGGCTGTGCGCAGCGCTCTAGAAAGCCTGGGGGTACACACGCTTTCCTCCGGTCTGGAGTTTGTTTCTCACACCCCGTCTCTCCTGACTCAGACTCAGCTAGAGACTGCGTCCTCCCTGCTGGAGGCTCTCAGTGACTGCCCTGATGTGGTTCGGGTATGGGATAACATCCATGCACAGACCTAGAGCTCACAATAAGTCAGAAGAACACACAGATAGATGGACTAATATGATCTACATGCCTTAAGAAGGAAATGGACCTGCTTGGCCAAAATGTATGTATGTTTTTGTGTGATGATAAATAAATAATTATCTTCATTGTGGCAATAAAGTGGATTGTTAATTCTAGATGTGTATTACTTTGATTTGAATCCCCCCCATTAGTGCAAAATGCTAGAGAAAAATACCTCAGGCTGAAGTACTCTTTTTAGATGTTTCAAATATTTAAACATTTGATTTACCTCAGCAGACAATGTAGGAATATGTTGTTTTAAAATGTATACTTAATATGATTTTGGTGATTTTTGAAAATTCTAAAACCAGTGAATAAAAACCAAACATTGTCACCAGGCAATTATTTTTAAATTAATTCTAGCAGAGCGCTTACCGTTATCTTTTTTGTGTGTGGTAGCTTCATAACTGTTTCAGTTGTTCAGTAGATATTATTGCAAATAATGCAATAATATAATGCAAAGGTTTGTGTTTTGAGAAGCATAGAAAAAATAAAATCAGGTCAAATATTACTCCTTATCTGAGAAGGAAAAATATTACATATATTAGTTAGTAAGGTAGCTGTTAAGTTTAGGTATTGGGTTGGATAAGGAATGTAGAATATGTGTTTACTAGTAAACAGCCAATTGGTTAAAGTGCCCCATTATTGATTTTTGAAAATGACCTTTCACTAAGTGTGGTAACGTAATTGAAAAAAAGTGATGTCACTTAAGGTGATTGAAAATATCCTGCTAAATTAGTATCTAAAAGTGTACCGTGTATAAAGTTACTGTCTTTTAAAAGAAAGTGTCAAATCTGAGTCATTGCAACGAGTCATTTTTAAAAACGAATCCCAAGCCGTTTGTTTTGACATCAAAATGAAACATTAGCATATTGCCCGCCCACTTGTTGGTCTCTTCACATTGATCTGAATAAAAAATGCAAATTCAGTTATTGCCAATGCCTATAGGTGCTGATATTGGAGCGTTAAAAGCTCGCAAATACTGCTTTAAATGAAATCAACGGAAAAGTTTGGAAAGTGAATCGTTGGGTTAATACAGTTAAAATAACAAGAAAGCATTTTTTGACCTTCCATGCATGTCAGCCTGTTGTATTGCACTCCCAAAACCCACAATAAGTTGTTGTTGTTGTTGTTGTTTTTTAATGCTCAATTGTTTCTTTTTTTTTTTTATGTGGACAAAGTACATCACCATCTTGCCTCTGACCAAATTGACTAATGCACCTGACAACGAGTTCCCAACTCAAAAACACAAATGTCCCAGCAGGATTTAAACACGTACACATTTGAAACATATACTAATACAGTAATACCGTACATAGCCAATGTCATGGCTTTAGGTCAGTCAGTTCTCATAAAAGCTTGTTTGATAGATCAAGCCCACTTCCTGTCTTTCATTGACCTATGGATAATTCATCATAAATCTATGTACAGGCCTCGAGTTCAGCCTGGTGTGAACATTAATCCACATTTGTTCCCATTGACATATTCATTTTTCTTCTGTTAAGAGGTTAGTCCTGAGGGCAGAAACGCTGTGTTGATTCAACAGTCTGAAAATGCCAATAAGAAATAATTGCGCCTTCATGAACACGTTTGATTGTGATGTAATTGATTGTTTTAAGAGTTTTCCCCATTGCAGCAGCTGTCTGGTTCACACGGATAGGGTTTTGTCCACGTGAGGGTTTGTTTGTCAATGTTCCGGGTCGAGTCAAAAGAGGACGACCCTATCAGACGTTTTCGATGTGTTTGTACAGGAAGGTCATTTGGATTATGCACTATGTGAAGCTGGGCCTGTGATAGATTGCCCTGGCGGGAAACTCAGGAAGAACGGACAGAATGCAGCACTTTCATGGTAAGAGAGAGTTTATTATATAACATACTGTAGTGTGTCTCAGTTAAGGTCAGATGTAGAACAATAACCAAGGATGGAGACCCCAACACTGACGTAAGAGAAGCATTCACGCGCAAAGACAATGTTTCTTTAAAGGATTTGCAGTGGATTTTTTTGAAAACAAGAAACCTGCCAATTGTGATGACCTCAAACAGGAAAATTAAAAAAAATGGATGCAAAAATTGGTGATAGCAAACAACAAAAACTGGTTTTCATCCGAACATCAGGAGAGCTGATTAAGTACAAGACTGCACGAGGAATTTAATCGCATCAGGACGGGACATTTGCAAAACAATCCTTATTTTTTTAAATGTGTGATTTTGTGAAATTTTCTGGTTGGATGTTGGAAGCTACTTCATGTTTTGCGTACCAGGGATTTGCGTGTGGATGATGTTATTGTTCTGATATTATTGGATGAGAAGGTAACCTGTTAAATAACACAATACTTGACAAATAGCAACTATATGGTTTACAGAGCAGTAGGTTTTCTTTAGTAAAGAGAACCAGTCTGGATCTTCACACACAAATTAAGAAATGTATTTATTTGTTTATAGGTCATTTCATATGATATCGAAAATAATAGAGACATCTCCTTATTATCACTATTGTTTCTCCTGGATGACAAAGAGATTATGAAGTATTACTGTAAAATATTATTGTATTATATTTAATGTATACATACAGTTTATGTGTGTATATATATATATATATATATATACATATATATATATAAAATAATATACATTTTGTTAAATGTAATTTATTTAAACACTGCTCTGAATTCTAATCCTTTTTTTTTCTTCCATTATAAAGACTTAAAGTCCAGTTTGTGGAACTCAACCTCCACCTCTGAGCGGATGAAAGCTTTTAACCAATTTTCTTCCTTCAATTTAAACCTGCGTCGACCGAGAACATCCAATCACTCCACAGCTGCCTGCAACATCGAGCTTGTTACTCCAAGAGTGAAGGAGCGCACACAGAACGTGACAGAGAAGGTCACGCAGGTACATTGTTGGGCTTCCATCTTAGAATTACACTCGAAAATAATGTTACCACAAATTGTATAATTTTGTTTGTATGTAATTCATACCTAATTTTTATGTGGTGTGTGTCAATTGCATACAAAAATTCAGGTCTTCTCACATCCAAATGTTGTAAAAACAAACCAAAAAAAAGCATTAAGCACTTCAAAGTGGATGTTGGAATAATCATGGCAAGTGTCATGTGGAAAACAATGTAGCCATAAACTCGTGGAAAGATCGTTAGGACAGAGACATGAACCCTCAGTGCAATGCCAAAAATCCATAACCCTTGTAGCCCCTGGTCCAAAACTGTGGAGTATCGTTGTGTAGTTGAAGATAGACAGTATGCACACTATATGTTTTGATTGTTATGTGCCGAGCTACCCAAATCCATTTGTGCTAATCATTGCTTATTTTCATCTCTGTTTTCAAAAACAACACAAAACTATCACATTCGAGCAGGCTCGGAGTAGCTTTAAAGTCGGCATGAAACAGAAGTTGAGATTGTCCTTTTTTCTTAGTGTGACGTATATCCAAATGAAACAGCTTCTGAAATAGGAAAAAATGTAGGGTGGGCTTGATTTCATCCTTTGGTGATTGATTGGATTGTTGGAAAATGGACGTTTCTCAGTGATAGGTTTCTGAAGAGACAGGGAGACAGACACCAATAGTCACACCATCGCTCATTTTAAGGGGGAGGGGAAGTTTAAGTTTTTAATTCAATATTATGAGGGCAGATAAAAAAATAATAAAGTACATGGATAAGTTATTTACAATAAACCATACATTATTGCATAAACAAAATAAGATTTGTCTGTTTTGATTTCATACCAATTTAAAATTCCCTTATTATGGGTCAAAGGTTCATATTTTGGTTCAGGTTGACATGCATGCAAGGTCAAAAAACACTGTCGTTTTCTTGTAATATTCAATTATTTTAACATTATTTGCTGAACGACTCCCAAACAATTCACTTAACAATAATTTTTTCCCGAACCTCTCCTTTGCATGGCTCTAATCTGTGATTGTTCCAATTACCCTGTTGAAGAAAGTATGGATGCTGGTCCTCTGCTGGTTACTCGTGCTCAGGACCAGCATAGGACCATCACATTACCAGCAGCATAAACCGACTCAAACCAGCCTCCAAGCTTTAAAACCTACCTAACCTAACTTATTTCAACAGGGTTCATTTTCATTCATTCATAATAATGTTACAATTTTTGTCAGGACCATTATCGTCAATGAACTTACGATTAGCATACATTTTTAGGTTGGGGGAATGGTTCTGTTCTGCGTAAACATCCTCTGCCCTTCCAAGCAGCCTAGCATGTAACAGAACAGATCCCAGCTCATTCTTTCTTGTTGAGCTTAGAGCAAAAGCACCTGACCAGTTGTTATAAATTCTTGACAATCAACTTGTAACCATCTCTTTCCACGCTCAGGTCCTGTCTCTAGGTGCCGATGTTTTGCCCGAGTACAAGCTTCAGGCTCCAGACGTCCACAAGTGGATCATGCTACATTACAGTCCTTTCAAAGCCATGTGGGACTGGATCATTCTTCTGCTAGTGCTCTACACAGCAGTCTTCACTCCGTACTCGGCTGCTTTCCTCCTCAATGAGCTGGAGCAGGAGAACAGACAAACCTGTGGTTACACTTGTAACCCTTTAAATGTAGTAGATGTGATAGTGGATGTTCTCTTCATAATAGACATCATTATTACCTTCAGGACGACATACGTGAATCGTAACGATGAGGTAGTGACCCATCCCAAGCTCATCGCCATCCACTATATCAAAGGCTGGTTTCTCATCGACATGGTGGCCGCAATTCCATTTGATTTGCTCATCTTCAGATCTGGATCAGATGAGGTATAATAAACTACAGACCCTTCCTTGGCTAGTAATATTTAGACTTAAAAAAGCTAGTAATGCATGAGTCTATCTAGGAATTCTGACTTGTTCAAGTATGTTCAATTTTATCTGTATACAGTATACACATACAGTACATACTGAACATGTGTGTGTGTGTATATATATGTGTGTGTGTGTGTGTTATACACTGTATAAGGAATATACAGTATAGCATTGCTTGTATTGTTGCAAAATGTAAACTATATTATTACCCAGCTCTACTCTGCATGTATTCAGACATATTAATTTTGCTCACTGGAACTGATTAACACTTAAAATGTGTCTAATACAGTGTTTAATATTAATTTTAAAATGTGTCATATCATCCTGAAACTTATCAGATACTATTCTTTCTTTGTCCTCCCATCATTCAATCTGCAGACGACGGCCACTCTCATCGGTCTGCTGAAGACAGCCCGTCTGCTACGCTTGGTCCGGGTTGCCAGAAAATTAGATCGATATTCAGAGTATGGAGCTGCTGTTCTCTTCTTGCTCATGTGCACCTTTGTTCTGATTGCTCATTGGTTGGCATGCATCTGGTATGCCATTGGCCATGTGGAGAGGCCTTACATGAAGACAGGCTGGCTGGATAACCTGGCCGATCAACTGGGGAAGCATTACAATGACAGTGATGCCAGCTCAGGACCCTCTGTTCAGGAAAAATACGTCACTGCACTCTATTTCACCTTCAGTAGTCTGACGAGCGTGGGCTTCGGGAACATCTCTCCAAACACTAACTCGGAGAAGATTTTCTCGATCTGTGTCATGCTCATTGGCTGTAAGTCACTGTATAAAGATTGTTTAAGTAGTTTAAGCCTGAAATATCTGTTTTCTGTGCCATTGTCCTGAACATACCCACTGAACCTTCTGGCTAGTAACATTTAGACCTAAAGAGACCTAAAAAGCGAATATTGGTGACCTACCCTGGTATGAGTAAAATCTGTTCTCTTGTGGAACATAGGCTGCATCTAAAATCATATGTATTGTACTACATTTGATGAAGAGCTTGAAAAGCTTGCTTTTTAGAAAAATGTAGACATGAAGATCCACAAACCCTAACCCCACTTCTAAACCTTGTACAGTGCTGTAAAATTATTACAATTATACAGTTTAGTAAAAACTAACATTATTTTAATATCATTGCGATACTATTATAGTTTTTCTAGTTTTATATTTTCCATTTAAAATGTAAAGCTTGAGTAATTTATTATTATTTTTTTTTTGTAGGACATTTTTGTAGCATTTACTTATTTATTTTATTACAAGTAAATGTAAATTAGAAATAGTACCCTGGCTATTAGATGAAATGATAAAATGTTTTTTCCCCCAATATTTTATTTCATATACATTTACTCATTCACATAGTCCTCCTCTTATCTCCATCTCAAAAATTAGTGGTGTTGACTAAATATTCTCGCTTGACTTTGTTTTAGCTCTCATGTATGCCAGCATATTCGGGAATGTCTCTGCAATAATTCAGAGGCTTTATTCAGGAACAACACGCTACCACACCCAGATGCTGCGGGTTAAAGAGTTCATCCGCTTCTATCAGATACCTGGAGAACTCAGGCAGAGACTGGAGGAATATTTCCAGCACGCCTGGTCCTACACCAATGGCATTGATATGAATGCAGTAGGTCACACACCTGAGCCATAATTCTTCATCATTCCTTATAAATTAATCTGCATAACAGAAACCCAATTGTGCCATTTTTCTAATTATAGGTCCTGAAAGGTTTTCCTGAGTGTTTGCAAGCTGATATTTGCTTGCATCTAAATCGTAGTCTGCTGCAGAACTGTAAGGTGTTCAGAGGGGCGAGTAAAGCCTGTCTGAGAGCTCTAGCCGTGCACTTCAAAACCACCCACTCCCCACCTGGAGACACCCTCTATCACCACGGCGACGTGATCAAAGCCCTCCACTTCATCTCCCGCGGCTCTATTCAAGTGTCGCAACAAAACATTGCGCTTGCCATCCTGGGTGAGATTAAAATGGAACCCCAGCAAAGCACTGCCTCATCCACTGATTGATTTTTAGATTGATTGTCTTTCTTAAGGCCTAATAAAAACTACTTCCTGTTTAACATACAGGGAAGAATGATGTCTTTGGCGAGCCTATAAATCTGTATACAGATCCTGGTTGCAGTAACGCTGATGTTACTGCACTTACATACTGTGACCTTCACTGTATCCAAAGAGACGACCTCCTTGAGGTGCTGGACATGTACCCTGCATTTGGCGAGAGCTTTTGGAGGAACCTAGAAATCACCTTTAACCTACGAGATGTGTGTAAACCTCATATCCCACACACATTTGCGTATACATATCCCTCACTGATTCTTAAATACTGTTATGAAATAGATCTTTATTATGACTGTACCAACGAATTGGCTTATTAATTACAAATTTGAATAAAAAAATGCTAAATATGTTCAGAGGTGCAGTATTGTTACAGTAAACATTGTTTTAACTGCTGTGTCATCAGGCTGAACAGATGATGACCAGTGAAAATTTGGAATGTGGATTCCATATGAATGGCATACGACACCAAAACTCACTGGACAGACGCAACAGGCCAGGTGAGAACACTCACTTTTTATAATAAACGGATGCTAAATTTAGCCCCCAAAAAATTAACATGACACAGTTCATCGTAATGTTATTCACAAGTTCTAGCCTTTTTTTGAGCCAGATGCTTGACTACAGTACAGTAGATACATTTGCAGAGAACATGTTAAATATGTTAAAGCCAAAGCAATTTATTTCTTAATTTAAAAAAGGGATGAATTCAGGAAATAGACCAACTCAACACGCAACTTGTTATTTATCATTGTTCTTGTCTTGCTATTTAAGATGGAATGGACCAGAACGACTCATACCCATCTCGGATGTGTTCGGCCCTGGGTCTCCATCATTCTACAAGTGCTCACATGCACTGGGAGGAGCTGTGTAGCTGTGGAAGCTCTACATTACAGTCCAGTGAAGAACTCAGGAAGTCTCCCATCAGCCACTGTGAGCTGTACACCTCAGACGCAGATCGACTCGACTACCCCTCTCCTGTTGTGAGACTAATACCACTGCGAGGTGCCTCTGGAGTCAGCGGAGAGCCTGGCATGCATATGGGGCATTTGGGTGGGTATACAGTATTTATTTCAATATTTACAGTAATATATGCTCAAAAGCTTAGAGTAAAACCAGTAAAAGATTTAAAAATGTGACAGTTTTTAGTAATAATATCTGAAAGAGTTGTTGGAAGTTTAATCGTGGTTATGTTGACGTCATCCAACCATGGTGCATTTTAGCTTTTTACTTCTGAAAATTACATTTAGGCCTCAGAATTAATAATATTTTACCTTCATGGTGAACGAAACATCTAAGAATCATAAACTTGTGTTGGTGACAGAGCTCATTTTCTATAATAATTCAAAATCCAGTGAGAAAATAGGTTTTTGTTGGGGGAACCAAGGTGATGCAAATTTCCAGGATGGCCTAAAAATGAATCACATTTTGACTTTTAAAAAAGTGGACCTTTAAAATGTCACAAACCTGAACATTAAATGACATACTGTAATTCCGATTGCATTGCTTGAGTTGTTGGATTGTTATTATTCAATATCTCCTCCTAATACAAGCTCCATCTGGATTGTACAATTACTGGCCTGACCACCAGACGACTCAGTGCCCCCTATCTGTCCGGACCTCATTCCTCTATGAGCATCAACCCAGTGAACTTGAGTCCAGACTGGAGCTCCTGCAGAGCCAGCTCAATAGGTAGGTGGTGCTAACACTTTAACTAAAACTGACAGTTCTGTTGTCATTTATAAAGAATGAGAATGAAGAACGTTTTGTTGACGATGACTTTTGATTCTTAATTGTCACTTAATATTTGAATGGATGAAGGTTTCTAGAAAACAGCTACTTAAATGCTGCTGTTTTCTGTTGTTTCTCCCAGACTGGAGACCAGAATGACAGCAGACATCAATGTGATCCTTCAGCTTCTCCAGCGACAGATTGCTTCAGTGCCCCCAGCATATAGCACTGTATTACCTGAGATCCACACTCCTGACCCTGCTATGCTGTACAGAAGCAGCACACCGGTGCCTCACAGCATGTACCCGATCCAAAACATTCAGCTGGACAGCAGAAATACCCCAATTCAGGTAAAAATGCTGTGATCTTGGACATAACCAGGTAAAAAAAAAAATTGCCTGATGTGAACATTGTGCAAATAACGCATTTTTAGAGGAACGCGAATTAATCAAACACAACTGGTAGCCCATTAGCTAATTATTCCCAATCACTCTCGCCCAATAGATTCTTCCCCTATTCACTATAAAAACCCCGACTTTCAACCCTTCCACATCTCGCTTTAAGCATCCCTCCTCCTCCCCTTCTATGCCTAAATTTCAATTCACGCCTCTAGGGGGAGCAGTCTGGGACTGAGCCGAACTTCGAACCCTTGCCCACACTATGGTTCATACCACTAGGGTTTGCGGTTGGCCATTCTCCCGGGCTCGCTTCCCTGACAGCATGCCAAACCCGCAGAAAATACTACTAATGAGGAAAGCGTGAACTCTTGAACTTTATTATGATAGGAAAGATCAAAGTTAATAGGTTATTGGTTATAAAACAACTTAACTCTTTAACTCTGTGTTTCCAGAGTTCAGCTCAGCCAGATTCCGTATTCAAGTCAAATTCCCAGGGTTCTCTGTCCAGTGGTGTTCACATGGGAGCTGCATCAGACGACTGCGTACCTGATAAACTGGAAACGAATGCTGTTTCAGCCCCAGACCTTCAGCCCATTTTGATAGATGCACCACATCTCTCTTCGACCCCCCACTTTCCCTCATTGCCTGGCAACCTGGACACTTCATCACTCCTGGAAGAGATTCCCAAACACATGTCTGACCCTGCTTTACCGGTCAGCTAAAATCACAACACACCATCTATTGGCTTATTGTATCAGAACAATGAGAACACATCAAGACACAATCACAATCAACCCTGCTGATGTCACCAGCTTTATTGTGTTGTAGGAAGACCATGCAAATCTTGCTGCTCATCAGTAAGGAGAAGCCTTATAAACCAGCATAAAAACTCAAGCTTTTCAATTTTGTGCAAACAAAGGCAGATAACAAACATTTAAATACGAATACTTAAGGACAAAGTCCTACAAAAGCCACAACTCAAGATGAATGTTTGGAGGATTCTGTGTATTTACTGTAATTAAAACAATGTTCAATCCTGTTTTGTAGTGGAGACCGGTGTCTTTACAGAATGTGTTTTAAAAAGCCAAATGGAATGTTGCTTTAAATGACTGAAAATTTCAAATAAAAAGAGAAATAAGGCTATTTTGGGTGCTGGGCTTATCTGTTTATCAGGTAATATTTTAAAACATCATTTAAAAAAAGCGGTTTGAATGTATCAAGTTTTAAGTATTTTTAGGTAATCTGGCTGGTTGCTAAGTTGTTGTTATGCATTTGCAACACGTTGGTGTGTTGCTATGCTGTTGCTAGGCTGTTTTGGGTGGTTACTAGGGTGTTGCTTTGCATTGTTACATATAAGGTTTTCTGTTTGGCTGCTAAGGTGTTAGGTTGTTCTGGGTGGTTCCTAAGGCGTTGGTCTGGTATTCTGATTGGTGGATAGTGTTCCTATGAAGTTGCTAGGGTGTTCTGTATATATACTATACTTAGTAGTTGGTATTTATATATTGTGGATGGTTGCTAAGGTGCTGTTGTTTTGGATAGTTGCACCTTGATATATATAAATATATGTGTGTGTGTGTGTGTGTGTGTGCGTGTATAGTAAAAAATAGCAAATAAATTCATATGCAAGATTTAAACCTTCATTTAGCTGCAACCCTATTTTTAAGCTTTTCATTTTTATATTAACATTTTTTTTACAGGAATATGGTATCAGTGTCTGCTAAACACTGACCTCTATGTGGCACTGTTTGCTAATCATATACGACTGGAACGGCATCCCTTGACTTGCTCTTATCATTAAACATGAATATTATCTTCTTGGTCTCTCCTCATTACGTGACTTGATAGACAGGTGTTCATGTGTTCATCACAGGTCACAGATTTCAGATTGAATAAATGCTATTTTTTGGACTTTAGTTTTCAGTTCTGACACATCATCTGTATATTCTACAGTATATTTATCTTAATGTCAAAATAAGAATTAAAACAGGGTTTTTTCCCCTAAAGCATTTGTAACTCAAGATTTATATGTAGAACTGGCAACTTATGAACAGTGATCTTTTGAAAATGTAAGCCTTTGCTTACTAAGAATGTATAAGACTCACAGAAGAATGAATATAGCTTATGAATATTAAATTGGACAGGTTATACTGACGTTGATTCATTAACAAAATTCCATTAATATTCAAAAGCCAAATGTCAAATCCACATGAAGCAGATGATGCCATGAAATCACATGGATTGTAGTTTATCTCTGATTTCATTTAATTGTATTAATTGTATCTCACAAAAAGCTTTTGTAGATTAACATAAAAAGCGTATGAAATTGTTCACCCCAGTTGTAGGCAACAAAATGTACCTCCTTACCAGTAATGTAGAAACACTAATAACCCACTTGGCACAAGTTTGGTTACCCAGAAGCACTGAAGATTTTGCAAACTGGCACCATTAGCGCTGTTAAAAGCTTTGAGATCAGCACCAGTGTATGGGGATACCCCGTTTACCACATAGTGGTACAAATCGTGTGGGCCGAAGTCAGGCAGACTCAGCGGTTTAATGAGGTCCGTGAAAACCGAGGGAGGAAGAAGGTAAGTTAAGGGTCTGTATCCAAACCTGCTATCTTCAACTTATCCAAATATCGCTCTTTATGAGCAACTACCAGATGCCCTACCTCGACCGATAACGGCACTACAACTTATTGAATAGAAGAAGCCATGAAGTTCATTGCTAACGTTAACGTTATCTATTTTAATCTGTTTATAACTATTCAAATTTCCCGCTCGTCTACTCCGTCCTCAGCCTGTGCGTCCAGTGATTTTGCTGTCCAGCATGGCGTGGTCACGTGTTTGCAAAGGGTCTTATAGACAGAGCTGTAGATCACTGAGAAGCTGCGCGTTGAATCACCCACGAAACTCGGCTTTACTGATGAGATGCGCATAATATATCGTACGATATATATCGCCCAGACCTACAATGAACTGAATTCAATATAAATGTTTTTGCGTACATAATATATGTAAACAATATATATGTATACTGTATGTATACCCACCCACCCATCCATCCAACCAACCAACCAACCAATTAAAAAAACATCCATCCACCATGTTTGACAGCCCTAGCAAAAATACATTAAAAAAACTTATAAAATAAAGTACTTCTTTTTGTTTTAACCCTGTCCAACACTGTCAAACAATTTTTAATTCAGTCTCATAGGGCTGGGCGATATGGCAAAAAAAAAAAATCTAGGTTTCTTCATAAAGTTTGGCCGATTCACGATTTCTATTACGATTTTTTAAAAATTTTTACGTAGTAAAATTT
>JAUCNO010000082.1:9149037-9165390 GCA_032353835.1 Enteromius viviparus | reverse complement strand
ATGGGATGGCACTTCAGTTCATAGAATGAGTAAAGGCAGGTGAGCGAATACTTTTGGTAATATAGTGTATATGTGTGCTATGTACATTTATTATATCCACATAAAATTTTTATATATATTTATCTATAATATAAATAATATAAATACACACACACACACACACACACACACACACACACATATATATATATATATATATATTTATTTAATTTAAATGCATTTATCACACTGCTACTCTGTGCAGGATACTGCAAATTTTTTTTTTTTACACGTTGAAGCATTATTGAAAGAGCTGTCTATATGTATGCATGCTGATGGAGACTAAATAACAAGTCACTGTTTTCTGCAGTTCACACATCCTTTCCAAGTTCCGTTGCTCCTCTTTCATCATCCTAACTATTCCCCATCTGTGTGCATGAGTGTGTGAGGGTGTCTCTGTGGGCCCTTTCTCTTTCTGTCTCATTGTACTTCTGTTTCTGCATAATCCTTTTTTTAACTCCTACTCACACCTGATTCAGACTGGCTGTTATTTTACACCTCAATGGATCGCCAATGACATCCAAACCAACAGGTTTGAACACAAACACACTCACTCTGAGTTCCTCTGATTTTGTTTGATAGTTTTATGCCATGGTCTAAAACAATACATTACCCAGGCCAATAAACTGGCTGATGTTTTGGTTGTTTTATTTGTGTAGCTTGTCTGATAAAGAGTAGTAGTATTCCTTACTTATACATATGAAGAATTTTTTTTTTTTTTTTAAATGTCAGTCATATTACAGCCAATAAACATAACAGCAGTAACTCCAACATTTTGCACAGGAAAATTTGAACATAGAATACAATTTATATAATATGATAATATACATGTAGATACAAAAATAAAATATGAAGAAAATGTTTCAGTGGACATTCTTAACAATAACTGACAAATAGAGGGACAAGACAACATAAAACACCAAGTATCTACATAGAAAAAAATGTGCTACTACTTACTAATAACTTATAACTAATAAGTCAACTACTCAATAAAAAAATTAAAAAAATTAAATAAAATAGAAATAAAATTTCCTTAAAAATTAAACAAACTTTTAGGACCCTGTTATTATATAAATTATACAATTATTTTTTATTTTTATGATTTTAAAATTAATTAGAATGCTTTTTGATGATCAAAATTCAGTTAAACTATAAACTCAAACTATTACTATAAAAACTATAAAATATGGTATTTTTTTCAGGACCCTAAATGTTATTTTTGTTAAACTTTTAATAAACTAAATATTACAAAAAAAATTGTAAAAAATTATTATTATTTTTTTTTTATCATTTCAGATAATTAGATATGCTTTTAAATATTACAATTTAAATAAAAAAGTAACAATCCAAAATTTTTATCTCACAATTCTGCCTTTTTTTCTCAGAATTGCACGATACAAGCTTGCATATGTATTTAAGGTCGCAATTGCGAGAAAAAATACCAGTTTATATAAAAATAACTCCATGATATAAACTCGTACCTGCGAGTTATAAAGTCCAATTCTAACTTTTTTTTAAATTATAAGTTTATATCTTGCAAATCAGAATTTTTTCTCAGAATGGTGAGATATAAACTCACAAATGCAAGTTAAAAATTACAGTTTTAAGAAGAAAACACATCTGTTCACAAAGTTTATATCATGCAATTCAAGACTTTATATCTTGCGAGTGTGAATTTATTTCTCAGAACTGCAAGTTAAATTTTTAAGCAATTTTGACTTTATAACTTTCAATTGAGAGTTTATATCATGCAAGTCTTATTTGATCTCTCGCAAATTTTAAGTTTATTTTTCACAGTTTTTTTCTGAAAAAAGTCAGAATTGTGAAATTAAAAAGTCACAATTACATTCTTTACTTTTATTTAGCGGCGGAAACAGGCTTCCATGATTACAATACTAATATTTCACGATGTCGAGAAAAATAAAAAGCTTCATAGAGTCCTATGTGTGTCGTAGTAAAACAAGAGAGCATTGCCCACACACCAGTGTAGACACATTCCTTCTGTCATTGGAAACTTGTTGTGTCACAAGGCAGAGCACAGGAGAGACAGATTGAATATAAATCAGTGCTCTTTACCTGTGCAGTGAGCAAATTCACCACACCTACTCTTGGTCTGCGGCCAGACAGGAAGTGGAGTGTGAACTTTACTAGCACGTACTTTCAGCTGCCAACTTCTGTTAACCGCTGCTGCCACGGAGACTGATCTCACAGACAACAACAATACAAATAACAGAGCACAAGCTGAATGCGTACAGCGACCAAAGATCAACTGCTGCCTACCAGCTCCTGACCTCGGCTATAATAAGAGAAACACCAAACAAGTCCCTTATGATCCTTTATCGGTGTCCACAGAAACAGGGTCTCTGAGGGGTGTTATAACTTTTTTATCACTGACCTCAAATGCTGCTCAATGGACTAGCCGGTGCATTCAAATCGATAAAACAAACAGCGGTGACAAAAACACTCAACCAAAGTGAACCTTTAAGTGCACATAATGATTTTGTATTCAATTACTGAATCAAGGGCATAGTCACAAATATAATGTGTAGAAAATATTTTAAGTTCATAATTCTTCATTCTCAGCTTTTTACAAACATATCAGTGCAAATTCTATTCTTGCTCTCTTGCACATAGTCACACAGCAAACAAGAATTACTCAACCGACAGGAAGAACAGGATTTGGACCAGACCTTGCGTCTCTGTGTTTGTGAAGCATGTTTTAGTCCGTTCTGACACACTGCTACATGCATACCTAAATACTTATGGGATGCACGCTTACATATGCTGGGACTAATGCATGCAAGCATTCCTGATGAGAGAATGACCTTGCACATACTTAACATATAGAAACCTTCCTGCAGGCAACAACAGTCACAGTTGACACTATGGTCCACAAGTGCATAGTGCATAGTTTGACTTGATTATCTAGGTTTTTTCATAGGGTTTTGATATCAGCAATGCTTTAGCAGTTTGCGCCGAGAAAACTCTTTTGGTAAAGGGGTTTTTGTAAGGTTCGATATTTATACAGTTAGAGCTTCTACAGAGCACAGGTACATGTGTGACGTGGGTTTCGTGATAGCAGAGATGGAACGCACAATTTATGTGATTAAAAGAGCGTGAAAATCTGACTAAATCTCACATGGCTACTTGCAGTGTTATCATCGAAGCTGAGAAAAGAACATAACACCACGGACAACAGACAAATGCCGTTATAGCTGTTTTCCATCCTCATAAAGTAAATATTTTTACATGGCTTTTTAAAAATGCCAGGTAGCCGTGTTTCATCTGTGTTCGGCCAATCATACATCACTGGTAGTTCCTAAGGAAGTGTTTTAGACCCTACTCTAAAGCAGAAGCTAACTTAGCTCCCCAAGCGGAGCTCCAAAAAATAACTACGTCCTAATTCCTGGGGTGCAAACACATACTCTAAGGGAGCTTTTGTACTTTTCTATTTGCATTTGTAGGTAAACATCCACTATTCAAATGTATTGGGGGAAAACTACTTTGATTTAGATGTTGATTTGATTATTTTTTATTTTCTTATAAGGAAAACCAAATCTGCAGAATAGTATTCATGTAATAGCTTAATATCAGATGTATAATATATTTACTGGTGGTGTCTCCTTAAAAGCATCCCCACTATTGCTTTATGTCCATCACACCAATTTTCAGCATCCTGCCATAATGATTGTATCTCCAGATTTGGACACTTGGTGCTTTTTGTAATTTTTACCAGCCTGTGTTTACCATTAACTTTCATTATATTTTAAAGAGCAGCAGGAACATTCCGTAAATCATCTTCTTTTCTGTTTCACAGAAGACAAAAATTCAAATGGGTTCATAGTAGTTCTGTCAGTTCATTTAAGAAAAATAATTAAAATCTGACACACATTTTTTACCCTTTTTGACCCACTTCAGGTATTAAAGTCTTTACTAGTGAGCTAACTAGTCAAATCGAGTATGTTAGATGAAGGAGACAGCACTGGGGTGCTCCAGGACTGCTTCAGATCTGACTAAATATTTACATAGGCAATACATGTGATAATTTTATGACTTAATTGATGACAAAACTATGACATTTCATGCTCATAATTTTGATTTCTTATCAATATGAAATGGTATACAGCATGTGCTGCTGAATTTGTGAGTGCAGTTGAAGAGCATGTGCTGTCTGCACAGTATAGGCTTATAACTGAAAATTCATATTTAATGACATTATATAATTTTTGGATGAATTAACCGTTTTTGTACAACTGGTAACATCATGGCTTATAAGTGGGCACAACATAGATCTTAAGACAAGAATATCTGCATTGAAACTTTTATAATTTTATGAAAAAAATAATAATTTTTGACTCCAGTGCACCCATTGTAAGGCCCTAAATGCAAAGAATTTATATGTTCCTCATGATATCGACTTGACAAAATATTTTGGAGCTTGGCATAACTAAAAATTGGATATTAATTCTAAAAATGAAGTTTTATTTTAATTCACAAGATTTTTCCAACTACAGAAATTACACTGTTTAAATGAGGCTTCCTCATGTCCAATTCTTTTATTTGCCCCTTTTTAAATCCTCCCCTTGGTCCACTCTCATTATTTTACTACTAAGCCACAAGTTTTAAATTTATTGCAACCCGTAACAAAAGTCAAGAGAAACTTCACCAACTGGTGTTTTAATTTCCTCCTAGTTCTGATGAGGTTATGTTAAATTGTGGTGTGGATATCTCTATTTCCAAAGAATCTGAACTATTATTAAAACATTTTAGCTATAGTTGTTATCTTTGGTGTGAACAGGCACCTACTCTGATACTCAATGTCCATACTGCATGTGAGACCAGCAAACGTGTGGTGACACTTTCAGCTAACAGCATTGCTAAAAGCCACCATTACCAGCTCCGAAACACTCAACAATGAAACATGTAAAGCATATCTAAGACAGCTTTGAACACCCGCACCCACTGATAACAAAGTCAAGCCCACCAAGCATAGCAATAAAAAGACTTTTAGTTTACTGTTGTTTTTTTTTTTTTACACATAACATGCACTTATGCATATGCAGAATCAGGTGGAAAAACAGGGACTGATCTTGATAAGTTTTGAGAGTGAGAGACGCAGTCACATTATAAGGGCCCGATGCCAACAATGTCCCATGCAAATGTTTTAATGACTGAATGCTTCTCCAGGCTGTTGACAATCTGAGCACATTATGGAAGCTTAAGACAACAAATAGTTCGCTGAAAATATTTGCAGAACATAAAAAAACACTCACATTCAGGCATAAGTTTTGCTTCGTGTAATCGGAAGCTGACAGTTACACAGAACTTTAAGACAAGCGACCTTTGGAATAACATTCAGCGAGCAGGAAGAAGTGTTTGATTTACTAAGAAGATTAATTCTTCCTCCAAACAAGTGCATGCACTGTACACACTGAAGAGTGAAAAGAAATTAGAACAAAAACGACAGGGATATTTTTTTGTTACGCAAAAAAAAAAAAAACTACAAACCTTAACCCAGAATATAAGAACATTTCAACTTTGTACACAACTTTGTAAATATGTCCACTAATGTAGATACGGACATGTCTGCCATATATTATATATAAAATGTTATGCAAATAATAATAACACATTATTATTATTATTATGGTACGTACTATGGAGTTTTGGATATGGTACTAAAATAACAATATACAAGTTTTTGAGCATGTACCACCATGGTAGTAATTATTTTGCTTATAGTCATGTGAATGGTTATTACTCAGTATGTGAAACTGACTTATTTTTAATATCATTATCATAATCATCACTATCATTAAGTTGTTGTCCTGCATTTATACATATTTTTTTAAATAATAGCGTGCATCATAGTCATTATGATGTTATTGCTGTTGGTCTGTGATCATGACCCAGTTGTTACTGTAAAGTATGATTGCACATTATTACTGTTGTGGTGTGGTGTGGTGTATTTTAGATCACATTTTGGTGTCACTAATATTAAATTTGAAAACTCCCTTTTTAATGTATTGATCTGATACTAATTATTCAGGAGTTGTGCCCAGTAAACTCCTGAACTCTGGGCTGTCAGGTTTCAGCGCTATTGTCATGCTGAAGTTGCAAATCAAGTTTGTGTTACATACTTCACCTACGACTAATGCGCCAACAGTGTGAGAAAAAAACACCCTGACGGGATTTTCTGAACTTATTCGCTTTATATATTCGTCCAACTTAGGTACACGAATACAGTTTGATTTAGTAAAGCTGTTACCATAGCAAAACAACTTTTTACAAAATCGTACGTTTCACATTTCGTCTACAATTCAAGCAGCAAAACCAAACGCTCGAACAGTCGCGTAAAAATGCAGTGGGCCCCGCGCACCGGTCGCGTCGCGACTTCAGCCGAGTATCGTTAAACGGGGTGTCAGTTGCTTAAGTAGCACAGCTTCTCCACAAGAATGTGCCCAGCTGCTGTTGGTTGGTGTTAAACTTTCGATCTGCACCGTCAGTTTAAATGAACTCCATATGGGAGTTTGGGATAATGTGGGAATGTGTGGAGATGACCCACCTTCTCTCCCTGTAGTGGCTGTAATACCCCACAGCAGCAGGAGGACCCAGACGAGCCCAAAACTTCTGTCCGCCTCCATCGATTAGTCCTCCATTAGTTAATAGTCCTCCAGCTCATACCCGGATCCCGTACACGTTACACAGACCCCCTCGTGTAGTTTCGATGCGTTTAATATACCTGTTTTTGTCTCTTTGTTATTTCCCGAATACCAACAACTTCCTGGCAGGAGCGAGTGCGCCTGACTCTCCAGTCAGCGCGCGGGTGTGTGTGTGTATAATACGCGCGCTCCCGCGGAGGAGTGGCAGTACAGATTGGATCCAGCACTCCTGCAACATTCATAAAGACAAGAATCAGGACTTTTTTTTATTAGCCAGTGAATATTTCTCCTATTTACGTTCAAATATTTAACCCCCCCCAAAAAAGTTGGGATACTTTAGGCTACACTAGGCTATTTATGCACAAATTCGCAGTGTCTTTTTTGAAAATAATAGCCTATTGTAAAGAATATAAACATACAGATTCAAAAATGTTAAGCACCCGTTTTATGTTCTTCTGGCTTTTTCAAGTAAATTGGGACACAACTTCTGTAAAGTGTGACACGTATTTTTATTTAGTCTGTGTTCATTGGACTTCATTAGTGAGGGTAATTACAAAATATAAGTGGAAAATGTTTTGCAATTGTTAGTAAGAATGACAGTGAGGTTTAGTAATTATTGCAGGGCTAAAGAATGAGTATCTGTATCTAAGAAATACTTGAAAAACTGGAATGGGAACATTTAAATAGCTGATAAATGAATCAATGTAATTAGTGAATAAGGACAACATAGTCAAGTTAAAAGAAGTAGTCCCTGTTGATAAAAAAATATATATTCAGAACTTGGAAGTATTCATAACACAGATTTGTGTCTCACAATAATCTATGAGTCTGTCTATTTTGTGATGTTTTTGTCAGCTCTTTTTTAAAGGTGCTTTTTAAGCTTTCGTTTGTCTGGAAAGTGGAGAGCAGACAGGAAAGTATTGGTTGAAGAAAGTGAAGTAAGACCAGCAAAGGCCCTCGAGACTTGGGTAGTCGCGAGCACAGATGCATGTCAGCACGCTGACCACAAGGCTGTTTGTGCCAACTTTTCTCAGCTGTTTGGACTCTCATTCTGACGGCACCCATTCACAGCAGAGGAGCCATCAGTGAGCAAGTGCTAAATATCTCCAAATATTTTTCACTGAAGAAACTAACTCTGCATCTTGGATGACCTGAAGGTGAGAAAATCAACTAAATATAAATTTTGGTAATAATTGATATACAGTATATAATAATTACGATTATAAAATCAATTATTTTATTTTTTTAAGAATTACTAATTGTTTTTGTTAACTCAATGAATTTCTACTTGTAGTGGCTGTTTCTCTCAAAAGTCAATAGACTTGGGGAAAATTCCAGAGAATGGCATGTGGTGCCAAAAGTTCCTTTTTTTCTCACATTGATAGTGAGCGTGTTTGTACCCCAGGCTCAGAGTCTGAGATGTAGGCAGAAAGAGGAGGAGGAAGAATAAACTTCTTTCATTCAAAACTATCCAGCCTCTTGTCACCTACATGACCCGTCTTAACTAAGTAAACCTTACTGTAGTTCATCATATAGCTAAATATTTAATGTACTCAATGGGCCTTTACTTATACCAAAGTTGTTTTTAGATTATGAGAAAAACAATTTTATAATCAGGTTTAGAATGACATATACCATACTGTTTCGCAGTATATATCATGTAACTGTGCTGAATGACTAGCTAAGTTGACAAAATTTGCACTACAGCATATAGCAGAGCACACTGCATTGAATACCATATCCTAACAATGGAATCCAATTGATTTACCTTTTAGCATAACAATAATGTAAAAAAGATAGTTCACCCCAAATTGAAAACTGTCCCAATTTACTCACACTCATGTTGTTTCCTCTTATAAGCACAAGAGATAAGATATTTCGAAAAATATTGGTTACTAAGTTAGTTTCTGGTTTCTGATAGCCATTGACCTCCACAGTATTGTTTTCCATACTATGGTATTTGGTTACCAACATGAAATACCTGTTCAGCAGTGTCCATAAGAACCACAATTAATTGTTTAAATGTCAGGTGCTATATGAATTTACTTAGTAAATTGAAAACATTTTTATTATGCATTACTGGGCTAGTTGATGTCACATTTCAGTTGTGTTGCTGTCTATGGAGCATAAAATATCATAATGTGTGTCCCAAAGATGAACGGAGGTCTCACAGGTTTGGAACGACATGAGGTTAAATAATTAATGACAGAATTTTCATAAAAACAGTACTTGTAATTTGGCTGTATGATAAAAAAAAAAAAATGTTTTTCATGATGAAAAAAAATGCTCAGCCTCTCTCAGTGTTACTGAAATAAACACTTACCAGTAAAAGAGTTAATAGAGAACAATTTTATTAATTTCTTTAAGGTTTCTTTATACACATTTGGACCTGTGTACAATTGGTGGAGAAAGGTGCAATACAATACCAAGACAAAGAAAGAGAGTAAGAGAAAAGGACAGATAGAATGAGAAGAATAGAAGGTAAGAGAAATACACAAGGCAAGTCTATGTGAAGCCTGGGGATGGCCATAGTCAAACTGGCCTTTGAAAAAGAGGGAGAGTTTGGAAATCCTGTGGGACACTTACAGTTAGAATATCCAGAAGTCACCTCTGATGTTTGGCCTTATGTTACATTACATACAGACAACAGTGTCAAAAAAGATTTAAAGAAATGCTCTTCAGAAAACAACCGATTACCAGTCCAGGCATACAGCAAATCTCATTCCCTTTCTTTTTTAGTTTCTTAAACATGAAAAAAAGATCAAGTATACATTCAGCATGCAGGTTATTTTACAGTTTTAATTTGATGGATTTGCAGACAATATAATATATGACCTCCTTTCTGCTTTAAAAACAAAGAACAAAATATGAAAAATCTTTTAAGGGAAGTTGAAAAGCATTATATATACTATATATATACTGTATATATATATATATATATATATATATATAAACTGCGCTCCAAAAGTTTGGAAACACCGCTGGCAAAGTGTGGTTTTGGATGATCAGCATAAATCCTTATAATTTTTTGGTGCAAATATATTAAAGTAACATGATATTATCATTGAAGATAATAATTTTCATTTTGATTACATAATAATGGCAACATATACATGTCAAACTCAATTGGAGCTACTATTGGAGGAACTGGACCGTGATGTCCGTAAGAAGTGTCTAACCAGTGTGAATCATCTTTGAACCATCCTTTTAGAGGCTTGGAGTAAAATAGCGAGATAATATTTGAGTAAACTGACAGCTCGGATGACCAGATCATGCAAAATCATGTAAAAGCTGCTAATGGTGGATATTTTAATAAATTAAAAATTTTAAGTATTTTCTATGTATGAATAAACTGTTTATGTAATAAAATATGGTTTCGTACTTCGTGTTGTCCTTATCAGTGCAATATTATCACAAATTAAAATAATTCATGCCAATATTGTCCAAAACCCCACTTTTCTAGAGCGCTTCCAAACTTTTGGAGGGCAGTGAATATAATACACAACATATATTAGTTAGTACAGTTGTATCTATGAAAAAGTTATATTGTATTAACTTAGTAATCCAAATTGAAGGAATATTCCAGAAGCATCTGTTAATCACCAGTTGAATTTTCTGTGGTAATGGACAACTTGCAACAGATGCGGGTTACAGAGCTGTAAATAACTTTCCTGTAAAGTTGGCATATTGTGTAAAGACATCCTATTTATTTTCCAAATGCATGTTATAGATCATGTAATGAATATTAATTCATGCATACATTGAAACTTCTGTGAAAATAAGGGGCTTCTCTCTGGTGACGTACACAGGACATCTTCAATAATAAAGTGTGATTAAACCCCAAGCTCATATTTTTCTGCCTCTACTGTTGAATGCAATACCCACATCTCAAAATCCACTCTTAATTTTTTGTTTTTCATTACGCCACTAAACTCAGATGTACGCCACATTATACAAAAGATCTGTCACTTCTTCCATTTGATCGCAATTTTAAATAACCAAGCTTAAAAAGTTGTAGTTAGTGGTTAAACTCCCTCATAGAAATACTGTAGCAGTGACTTCCTGCTCATTAAGGCTCTCTAAAGACAGATGCAGTGAATAGTTGAGTCTGATCAGTGGCCCACACCATCACTGTTCTGGATACCCTTGTTGTCCCCTCCCCCTCTATACCGCTTTTAGCCTTTCTGAATGGCTATATTTACCCTCCAGGCTGATCATGCTTGCACTCTTGTTCTGACACACATGCACGCACACACACACACACACACACACACATAAAGTGCACAAGTGATGATATGGAACAAAGACATATCAGGCAAACGAATATGGTTTTGGCTCAAGTCATGATAACTCTAGAATCTGTAAAAGTGTGAATTCACTTTAAAATGATACAAGAAATAGTCTGGCACGAGCGAGTAAGAGTTTGTGGATGGTGAGAGATTTTGTGGATACTCACACATGGAGAGGTGCTGCCTTGTATGAACAATAAAAAGATTAAAAATGTAAGGCATAGTGTGACAAGCACTCTGAAGAGAAGGAGTTTAATAACATTGCTAAGGATATAAGCCGTGGTAGCCGTCAGGTTGCTATAGTAATAAATGTGTGTAAATGCAATGCACTACATGCTCAAATTGCACAGCAACTAAACACACACACATACACACACACACACGCACACACACACACAAATCCTTTTTTGTCCCTTTTCCATTACCTTCTCTGGAAACCCTATTCTATGCAATATTTTCACTGCAAAGGCATTCTTGGTGAAAATCAAAATCAAACGAAAACGAAATCGAAATAAAGCACAAAGTGTTCGGATATACCAAGAAATTCAAGGAAACGTAAAATAAAGATAAAGCAGCAACAGAGGAAAAAAACATGCTATATAAAAATCACAGTTAAAAGAAAAAATTATTTCTTTGCTTTCACATATCATGCCACTATTGCAACTCTTTATGTCATAAGGATCAAGTCAGCATTTTATATTCAGGCAACGAGTAGTTCTGTGGTGCTGAAACTAAACATCCCTGCTAGAGTGATTAAATAGTGGACCCAAACAGCAAACAAATCAGTCATTTACTCATGATTTTCCTTCATGGAATGCAAAAGGAGATGTTTAGCAGAATGTTCATGCTGTGTTTCTCTATGCAATGGAAGCACAGCGTGACCAAGAGCTACAGAACCAACCTATGAAATGGCAATAAAGCACCATTATCACCATAATATCCATGTCACGAGATAGAGCTTCAGTAAAATACGGAAATAACGAAGCTACAGTATGTTGAAGAGAAGGGTTGCAAAAACTTGATCCTGGTATTGCGTGACCCCTAGTTGAGTGTTCCAAGCCGTCTTTTATTTCCTGAAGCAAATTAAAAAATAACATGGCTTTGCAAATGATATGTTCAGATAATCTGGTGTTCTGGAATTTAAAATGAATTCATATGCGTGGAATAAATACTCTCTTTTACCACACACTCTTTGTTCTCTGCTGTGCCTCGGCCTAGCAACAATTGCAGCCATTAAAAATAATTTAAATAATGTAAAATAATGGCGCAAATACCACTTATTTAATAAGCGCAAATGTAAATGCATTTTGTGATTAATTTGAATACTCTCCTTCCATACATTTTGCGTCTAAAAGGGCAATTCCTACAATTGCATTTAATACGGTCGGTGTCCGCGCCTTTTCAGTGCTAATTCATCACAATGCTTCTTTAGTAAATCCTGAAAATACTATTTTAACGCGAAAAGACGTTTTGTGCAAGTCAGAGATTTAAAATAAGGCCTGTATAAAAAAGAAACATTGGATTAATTCAGCCATATAAGTTTAAACCAAAAACAGATTTCAAAAAAGAAGAGGAAGAATAAATGATATAGGGCTGTATACAAGTCAATGTATCAAAATGATCATGCATTTTATGTATCGCGCTCTACAACATCAGACATGTAACAGGATATCATTAGCCTTGACTCCGACTACTTTATCAGTTCATAAACAGTTCATAACGTGCCACTAATGTTACATTAGTAATGCTACCTTCTTAAAATCAGCATCTTAAGGTAGAAACTGCTTTGATAATTATATAATTAACCCCGCCATATGACTGGATTGGTTGCATGATTGTGATAGTGTGATCGCGTTTTTAATAGTCTTTGGTACTCCGCAGTTTGCATGTGGTTTGGCACATTAAAAACAACTGATAGACATGTAAACGACATTAAAAACGTTATTTTTACCACAGGGCCTCTTAAAACGCTTGGGCTGTTTAAAGCAAGATGGATCCTGATTGGCTGTTAATGTTTTCATGAGCTAGAAAAAAAAATTGCTCTGAAAGTGATTCCAGTAATATTCCTGCTTCATTATTGATGGAAACTTTCTTATTCTAACAGAATTAGAATGGTTTCCAAACTTCATATTTACCGTTATTGGTGTGAACGGGCCTTTAGAGCCCATATAATGGTGCTTTTTGCCATTTTTGAAGCTTGTCAGTTAATGGTCACCTTTTTTTTGTTATTATATGTACGTTCTACTAAACCTTTCCTCATGTTCATTTTCACGTCTGTGTGTAGACTATTTCTTTTTAATCTACCGTGATTAAAGTGAGTGATGATTATGGAAAAATGGCTAACTTGATATATGCACTGCTACAACAACAAAACATTAAATCCATTACAAGTCAATGCTGGGAACTCACAGAACAGAGAACAGTGACTTCCGGCAATCTGGAAGCGAAACATGCGCCCTCTGCTGGTAGTCACTGATGTCGCACCCTAGTGAGGTAACCGCCAAACGTCTCAGAAACAGAGCACACTGCTCACTCATAACCCCTCCTGATGTTTAGCACGCTTATAGCAAACGGACGTTTAAAACTAAAGCTCAATCTACTTCTATCTCTGAGATATATTCACTTCAGGACCATTAAATCAAGCACCACAAATGTAGACGGATATGAGTGGGAGATTTGAACAACTTATGTGAAGATATTCATCTGTAAAGACGGTTGTTATTCAACTTGCACCTTTTTAAAAGAGTGCTGTGATGATAAAGGCTGATGTACTTCTTAATTGAAGGCAAAGCTTACGTGAATGCAAACATCTATCAGGTTTCAACTACGGTACAGTGGCACATCTTTAAAACCAGCCCAAACGACAACTCTTTCGGTACATTGCAAAAATAAAAAGTTATGTTAAAAAACACAAAGAAAACAATGAAATTCAAAACTTCAGCCCCAGGACGCGTGCCGGAAGCCACTGCGGTTGAGGCCTGGCTCAGTCCGGCTCGCACTTGCCCTGATGTGAAGGATATCAGAGGAGGGGTTGGGGTTCTGAGACTGTTTCCTCCTAGTCCAGTTTCACTCCAGGCTTCTCTGTGTTGAGGAGGTGAAGGCTGTCATCTATGAGAAAACTGCAAGGAAAAAAAGCAAAGCAAAACACTGTAAAAATTAAGTATAATAAGTCCCATTTTATATAAAGTGTCCCTAATACCTGTGTACTTCCACAGTAACTAGATGTATATGTAGTATGTAACCACAGTGTAAGTACACACTGGTACTGTCACGGGAACAAGGCGAGGAGACGTGCGGGTTCATTCGCAGGCTGTTTATTATTCACACAGAGCAGAACAGACAGGCTTAAGGTCGATACCAGCAGTCAGGAATGGTGGAGGCAAAACACAAGAATGGTCGAAGTCCAGGCGTGGGTCGGTACACAATAAAACAATCCAGATCAACAAAGAAACAAGGGAACAAGGAAACACGGAGTGGCAAAACGACAGGTTGACAGTGCTAATGGACCGTGCAAGACAAACAAACAGACTGGTATATATACGAAACAGTTGCGAACAGTTGCTATTTACGGTGTTTATTACAACGGCAGCCACCTGTGTGTCCGAGGTGAATGTGTTTCTTGTGTATCCTGCTTGAAGAAAATTATAATATTCTGAATCTGATACTGAGCGATAGTTCAGCGAACAGCTGAAAGGAGCTGTGTTTTAGTTAAAAGATATGTTGTTTATCTGAGGCTCCATTTTCGTTTTCGTAAAATGAGCAACTTTTGCTATGGTTACACCTATCATTTACACTAATTGTACGTTTTCTTTTACTTTTTAAAACTTCCCCATAGTTTTCAAACTGACGGCAGCTGATGTTTCAGTTTGAAAACTATGGGGAAGGTTAAAAGCCAGTGTAATGAGGATCATTTTCATTCTAAAATAAATTAACGATTGCTATTATCTTTTGCTATGTGTAGCCTGTTTGATTTTTGTGCGTATTAACATCTTGGAAGGTAGAGCTGGTTATGTAGTTTTAATTAGTCACTATTTCATATTCGTCCCGTTTTATGACAACAGAAACAGTATCAATGAAAACAGATCTATTGAGAATTTAGCTTCATCAAAATACAGCATGTGCGTGTAGAGAAGAGAAAATAGCCTGAACAGGGTTGTGTCACTAAATAAGTAATAATATTTTATACTTCTGTTCTGCGTCTCAACTCTAAATCAATTGCTATTTTGTGGTCTGCAACATGAAAGAATAAAAGTGTCTGATAAATGAATAAATGTTAATGTGAATTAAATAATTCCATAATAATATGAACATGAAAACTGTAGAAACATTGGACATAAGTATGGCAAATAACAATAAATGTGTGCAAATATGTGTTCCTATATTTGCCTGAGGCCCCAAACTAAAACTGCTCCTGTATGCCATATGTTCACACATGTAGCAGAATGACGATAAAGCTTGACTATTATTTCATGACCTTCATGTTGAAGTGAACCAGTCTTCAGAGAAACTCTTAACTTTCTACAAGGAGAGAAAGATTGCAGAAAGACTAAAAACTTCCAAAATCTGATTATAATGGCTATCGATGTGTTTCTCACGCTATCTAACTCCAAATAACTGCCTGTTATTCAAAATCAAACATTAACTATAAAAGACGTTTCATAAAATACAACTCCTGGCCAGATTTCCGAGAGGGATATTAATGCCAAAATATACTAATGTTAAAATGCCAAAAACTGGGCTTCACAGATGGAACTATGGGTCAAAGATGTGAGACTCTTCTTCATTAAAGAGTCCAGCCTCAGAGACATTCAAGTATGTTATCTCAACAATTCCTGTTGATCCTGATCCTAAAATTTGGATACGGGGTGATCTCGGTTCACTTTGCATCATTTAGGTTATTTTATTTGCAAACGCTATGCTAACCAATGCTAACCAGTCAACATTCAGAGCAGAATTAGCTTGAGTATTGAGTGTCGTGCTTCTTAAGAGTTTAAGATTACAGTTATCGTTTCAGGTTGCAGATTGCATGTTTCTCTAAAACAGACTGAGCCCATTGAATCCATTGCCATTGAGTATAATTATATATGCTATACCTCGAAACCCTTTAGGTAACCTTATCTGTCATCTCAGTCCACAAAACTGTCTTAACAATTGAGCCAATGCTGCTTCCTCAAAGTTTATTTTTTTTGAGACATTTGAGCAAGACACTGAACTCCCTTCTTTTCCCCAGGCTGCTCCGGATGTGTGTTTGTTCACTTCTCACGGCTGCATTTGTTAAACATACGTCATAATTGTACATATGTAACGTGCAAGGTCGCTTCTCAGAAAGGCATGGCAACAGAAGTTTTATCCGCAGAACATTT
>JAUCNO010000082.1:9110590-9127366 GCA_032353835.1 Enteromius viviparus | reverse complement strand
GATGGCTAATGTGTGTGCCATTGATATGTTCAGTGTTCATGTAAACAGTTTAATAAACACTTCTGGCTCTTTTTTTTGAGCCTCTTAATTAGTTTAGTTTTTTATGTTAATCATTCAATAAATACCATACCGTGCCACTCATACCGAAGTATTACCGTACCGTGAAATTTTGATACCGTTACATCCCTACTTTTTATATTTATTTTTCTGCATACATTTATTTTTGTCAAAAACCAAAGTACATAATTTTGCTGTTTTAATGAGGATGTTAGATGCAAACATTATAGAGAGCACAGTTGTCTTTATCTCATTACACAAGCCAGTGATAAACTGTCATCAGACAATTGATGAGCCATTGGCGTTGTTATATTTGCATCATGATTATGGAGCATTTCATTATTGATTATTTCATTTTATTATTATTATTATTTCATATGATTATTTCATTTTACTGTGTACAAGCTGCATGTGATTAATATGACAATAAAGCCACTCTAACATTGTGTGTGTTGTCAGGTGGGCTGAGAAGCTGGATGCTTTAACATTGACAGCCACAGAGGACCCAGAGGGGTTTTTGGGTCACCCTGTCAATGCCTTTAAACTCATGAAAAGACTTAACACGGAGTGGGGTGAAGTGGAAGACCTCGTGCTCAAAGACATGTCTGATGGTTAGTTTTACAGTTACTCAAACCATATTAACATCCGTTTATTCTGCATTTATTGATACACTTATTATGAAATGTTTTCCCTTAAAATACCAATCTTAGGTGACTATAAACTCAGAAATGCTGAATATGAAATGCTAACAAACCACGTTCAAAACATTCAAGCAATGTCTTGCAATATATTGCCTTTACTAATAGGGATGCAACAATTGTACATTTTGTTGGTACGATTATAGTCACGGTTTTATGATAATGATGATTATTATGCATTTATTAATTTCATAACATTACTAATGTATGAAATCACACAAACACTCTTTAGATATTGAAGTGTTATTTATCACTGGCTGTTGAAACAGAAATAACACAGTAACCATCAATACAGCACAAAATAATAATAAACAAAAGTCCATCTCTCACATTGGAATTTAAAAAAGTGAGCTCTGCTCTGGAAACATTCATGACTGTATTTATCTTTTTAAAATAACAAATAGAAATAGATCACTAAATTATGTAATGGTTTCAGTTTTTACATTCTTTACTTTTCTTTTAGACCAAGGGTAGAGATTAGGCATGGCGAAACATTGATTCACCATGGTTTTTACTTATGATTATTACTACAACAGGGATAGTAAATAACAGTTTCTGAAGTATTATTAATATATGACTAATATTAACTTTATTTAACCCACAGCGGAAACTGTTACAAATGATGGAAATGAACTAAAATATTATTATAATCAACGGTCATCCATAGGTAGGATAGACTAATTCACACACGGTTTAAGTAAATCCGACTTCAATCTAGCCGGCCGTTGTTCATTATATGTTCATTCTTTAGCAGCAGTTTTTTATGGCAATATTTAAATGACACCTTCTTGGTGTATCCAAAATGGTCTCACACTATCAACAGACACTCCGGTGGAAATAAAGGATCTGTTTAGTCCTCTGTCACAGTTAAAATTGCTTGTAGTAGTGGGTCATAACGCTATAAGCGCGCCATTTAAGCCGGTGCACCGCTAGTTTAACTTTGTTTTGTGCAAGCTGCAACAGTCCCGTTGTGTGTAACAGGAAAAACTCGTTTTAGCGGAACCTTTAATGTTAATTAAGCGCAACAATTTGAAATCGTAGTTTCCGATTTCACCTTTACAATCAGTAAAAGACTCTTTTTTTTTTTTTTTCTGGGTGGAGTGGGTCTGTTTATAGAGTCTGAAGTAGCTGAAGTCTTATTTTTTACTACTGAGGTCTGATGTCATTTAATATGGTCTGATTTGTGTTGTTATTAGCATTTCTCTGAATTGTTTGTCAAACCTTACTACCTCGTCATTTCTTGGTATTTTTTAGAACTTGGAGCCAAGTTAATGAACATGTTTGTGGCATGGAAAACGGTTTGAAATAATACAGGAGTGAGTAAATGATGATGATTGTGTTTGGGTGAACTATCACCCATGATTTAATAGTTACACGGTCCTCAAGGAAATGCAGCCATGTGCCATGCTTTTATTTTTACAAGTGTCCATTTCGGTCTGTTTACACTGAAATGCAACCGTCTCCATTTTTGGGACTTTTCAAAATGCTGCAGACCCAACAGGCAAAATCATAGCACAAGACGTGTTTTAAAATGAAAACGCACTAGTGTAAATGTATCCTTATAATCACTAGATCCCTTTTCTCAACACTTTTGTCACATTTCAAAATTCTGAAATTTCAAACCTTTTTTTAAGTTAAAAACTTAAAACATAATACCACATTAAAGATACTACAACTCTAAAAATGAGATACTCTGGAAATGATTGATTAGAAGTAGATGAACAACTACACAGATGATGATTTTTCATAACCATCAATACAAAAGGAGAAAAATGATTTTTATACAGTGATATAAACATGGGCCATGTTACATGCTGCAGATTAAGTAAAGACTTTTGCTAGTTTTATGGAAGAATGAGTTTATTAGAAACATGTATGGTAGTTTTAGTGCATTTTGATGCAATATTTCTTATTGTGGCAAACTAAAAGGTGTTTGTGTTTTTGTTTTTTTTAAAGTGACCTACGTATTGAGAAATGTGTCCTATTGATTGCACACTCACTTTAAACCAAGGTGTTCTTATTATAATTTTTTTCTTATTAAAAGATAACCACATTTTCTTCTAGGTTTTATCTCAAACCTGACCATTCAGCGGCAGTATTTCCCTAATGATGAAGACCAGACCGGTGCAGCCAAAGCTCTGCTACGACTGCAGGACACCTATCAACTAGACACACAGACCATCTCTTCTGGAGACCTGCCTGGTGCCTATGAGCGCTCCCCTTTCCAAACATACTTCAGGTATACCTTTTTGCTTTTTTTATGACATCTCATTGCATGTTCTCTTGTAGGTGTTACTACAGGCTTACCATTTAAAAGCACCATGACAGTAGAGGATTGTTTTGAGCTGGGTAAAATCGCCTACTCTGAAGCAGACTACTACCATACAGAGTTATGGATGGCCCAGGCACTCAAGCAATTGGATGAAGGAGAAGAATCCAGCATTGAAATTGTGACTGTGCTGGACTACCTCAGCTACTCAGTCTACCAGCAGGGGGAGCTGGAAAGAGCTCTGGACCATACCAAGAGACTGCTGACTGTGGGTTAGTCTGGTCTACAGTACTTATCATATCACAACATGGCTTAAAATGATTGTCAAATTATGCAGACTGTGATTTCATTAAATAAATATATGCATTACCGGCTACATAAAGTGTTGAATTTACACACATTTAGCTGTTGCTTATATGTTGCCTATGAAAGGTATTTGAGACATTCAACAATTGTCCAAACTATTACAAAATGTCCAACACATTTATCTCTCCCGTACAGATCCTGAGCACCAGCGAGCACTTGGGAACCTAAAGTATTTTGACTACCAGCTAGCCAAACAGAAGAAGACTGAGAAGGATCAGAGTGTCAAGGAAGAGAGCAAGAAAGAAGAAAAGACGGTTGGGAAAGGAGAATATTTTCCTGAGAAGAGGAAATATGAGCAGTTATGTAGAGGACAAGGAGTCAGAATGGTGAATAATAAAATACTGCAGTGGCTGCTTTATTATAAATACTCACTGGAATGTAACATTAAGCACAAAATGCTCATTAGCTGATTTATCAGTGCCGCTCTAGCTCCACAGCCACCAAATTCAACCATTTCAGCTGTTTTTACTTTGCACTGATGTAACTTGACTTATTTATAAAGTAGTGGTGTATGCATATGAGGTAATTATACTTTAAACATAAGTTATAAAAAACTTAAATGCTTCATTAAATTCACAGGGCCTTCCCGGTTCATCACATTGAAACTAACTAGTAGGCCTATTTTTGAGAAAGAGCCGTTTTATTAATTTATTGTCATGCCCAAGATGAATGAAATGTCTGATATGTATGTGTATATATATATATATATATATATATATATATATATATATATATTCTCAATCTTACAGAGCCCTCGCAGACAGAGACGGTTGTTTTGCCGTTACTACAACAGCAACAGACATCCCTTTTACGTAATCGGCCCAGTGAAACAGGAAGATGAATGGGATCGTCCACGTATCATCCGTTACCATGATATTATTACAGAAAACGAAATGGAGAAGGTCAAGGAGTTGGCCAAACCAAGGGTGAGTTCAACTTTTGTATGCAATAAAATATTAATGCAACGTTTTGGCCACACACACACTCAATTTATGTGGATTATCTTAAAGGGTCATCCTTTACTACCCTGAATGCCCATCATTTTTGTCCAATAAAGTCCATGCATCAAAAATTTCAAGCTTCAAAAGTTTATAAAGACAATGTATAAGTACCATCTTCTGTGTATCCATGTCAGTAATGCGACTGTGAGGTGTTTGTTTTGTTTATTTACAGCACCTTCAAATTCATTCGAACTATAAGGTACACTGGTGTAAACACACCAGTTCTGACCTTTTTACTTCTAAATTTGCCATTTTTTTTATTATGATAAGACTCTGCAGATTAACACAACCTCTAAGTTCCTCGTCAAGTTATTAGTCCAGAATGTAATCAAAGGCTCAAGTAGAGTTAAAAGGCTGGTGCTCGAGTTAATTAGATATCATGGCAAACAGAAAGAGTGTGTTGGTCTGTAGTCGGTCACTGGGACTACAGCTGCTGTGTAATTTGTGTACTCTTGGCCGGTTGGCTCAACAGCTGCGCAGAGCCACCATCTCCAACCCCATTACTGGTGTTCTAGAGACTGCCCAATACCGCATCAGTAAAAGGTAAGGCTCCTGTTGCCCTGTAGCACAGCCAACCCACCAGTTTACCCTGCTTCATACTGGAAAAGCAACTAGAGGCCAGGCAAAGGGGATTTATATCACATGCATAGTAAGGGTGGGTGGTCCAGAAGTCACAACTCCATGTATTCGATTACAAATACAGTAAAACAGCAATACTGTAAAATAATATTACAAATTAAAAGAACTGTTTTCTATTTTGATCAAATGTAGTATGTATTCCAATGAATTTCCAGCAGCCATTACAGTCTGCAGTGTCATATGATCTTTAAGAAATCAATCTAAATTCTTGATTTTGATCCACAAAAATGTGACCCTGGACAACAAAACCAGTCTTAAGTCACAGGGGTTTATTTGTAGCAATAGCCAAAAATACATTGCATGGGTCAAAATGATAGATTTTTTGCCAAAAATCTTTTGGATTGTAAGTAAAGATCATGTTCCTTAAAGATATTTCGTAAATTTCCTACCGTAAATATATTATAACAAAATTTTTGATTGGTAATAACATTACTAAGAACTTTATGTAGACAACTTTGATGATTTTCTCTCTTTTTTTAATTTTTTTTTTATTTTTTGCACCTTCAGATTCCACATTTTTAAAAAGGTTGCATCTCAACCAAATATTGTCCGACACTTTTGACTGGTTTAGTGGTCCATGGTCACAAATATTAAGCAGAAAAACACTGTTATAAACAAATAAATGTTGGATTTCTATTATATACTTGACATAGTTGATACAATTCTACTGTTCATACATACTGTTCATACTGGTATGTCACAGTACACGCCATATATATACCTGTTAATCATGTGTAATAAATAGATATCCCTATTTGTTTAGCTGTTCTTGGGAAGGTTGCTTTTCCACTGCTTCTTTACACACAACAGGTACAAACTCAGTAGCAGTAGAACTTCAACCCAGGCAGTGTTGCATATAAAGCACCCATGCAGTCCAAGTCAAAGTTGGTGTAGTTCAGTACAACAACAACAGAATATAGTGACAGCACCTTTCACCTCTCTCTTTCTATCTTCTCTCTTTTTCTGTGTGCTGGCTCTATAGCTCAAGCGCGCCACCGTGCATGACCCTCAAACTGGCAAACTCACCACCGCCCAGTACAGAGTCTCCAAGAGGTAAGGGGTCAAAGATGAGGGGCAGAGGTCACATCTGTCTGCTCCCTCTTTCCCTCTTTACCCAGAATTCTCTTTGTTGGCCTCAGTCTGTTAAACAGATATATCTGGTGTGCATACAGTTGTGGAAAAACATCTAAGTAAATCGGTTACTGAGTTCAGGTTTCTTAGAAACTAGTGCAACACACTTCAAGGGTCAGGACATGTTTTTACATTAATGCACACACACACATATATATATATATGAATGTGGTGCTGTAGCCTAAAACATTTCATAATTAAAGTGTAAATGAAACTATGAGAATCCATGTCACTTTCAGCAGCACTAGCTCTTAAAGTAATAGCAGCCAAATAACCTAATACCCCAGATGCTATGATCTCTTTCAATCAAAGAAAAAATAAGAGGAAATCAATAACTTTCATATCATTAAGGATTCATCTATATTTAATATAGTGTTTAATAACTTCATTCAATTTCTACATATTTCCTACTTGCTGAAGGGCACACGTGAACTTAAATTAGAAATTAAATTGTAGTGTTGAATGACTAAAGTCAATTGTTAAATATTAGGAAAAAATATTTTCTAGAGACTAATATAATATCGATAGTAAAGTAATATTACTATATTTTTTACAATATTTGTTTATGACAAAGTATACTCTTTTGTTTCTACATTAATTTGAAGATTGAATTTGACTATATTGTAATATAAAACAATATATGGAAAAAAATTAAATGTTAGGATGGATTAATCATGATTCATTTCAGAATTAGTTTTTTTAAGTAATTTATTAGTTAATGTTTTTAATCAATTAAAATCATAAAATCAGTGTGTGTATATATATATAAAAAATCCATAATATTTAAAACATATATTTTATGTTTGTATTATGTTATATTTAAGTTGTTTTTAATTTTAAAATAAAGAAAAACAGCTCTATTGTTTTTATTAATTAGTTCATATTAAAAATTAGGATGCTTTCACACGCTGTTGCAAAATTTGAGAAAACTCATGATACCTGCATAACCTTTGAAATGATAACTATGGACTGCATGGGTGCCTCTCATTATAGAACATTTAGTTACGCTATTTTAAGTCATGCTGCCTTTGTAAATGATTTATAGCATTTCTGTAACCTTGGCCATCTCATCACAAACTTACCTGTTTGAAACCAACCAGACACTGACTCATTTCTGTCAGCATCTAATTAACTCTAAGGATGGGCAGTTGTGACATGCTTGGCGGTGATGAGTTTTGCACGAGCACAGTCTTTCTAAATCTATGACCTGAATATTGCATACTAACAATACTAAAAGTTCAATCGCATAAAAAACATTGCTTTACTTTTATTACTAAACTCTTATTTTGCAGCTGGATTTGCTCTGTTTTAAAACAAAATGAAATATTATACTATAAGAGTATGAAGTTGATATGTTGTTATGGTCTCTTCTCTCAGTGCATGGTTGGCGGCCTATGAGCATCCTGTTGTGGATCGCATAAACCAGCGCATAGAAGACATCACAGGCCTCAATGTCAAAACGGCAGAAGAGCTACAGGTAATGTTCATGGAGCATTTAATAAATAAGACTAAGAAATTAATAGTTTGTTTCAGCTTTTTTGAATTTATACTTTCTTGCTCTCTTTAGGTGGCAAATTATGGTGTTGGTGGACAATATGAGCCCCACTTTGACTTTGGACGGGTAAATAAAAAGTTACACTGAGAATGCAGGATGGTCATACATGCTGTTGTTTCATAATGTGTTTTTAATATTTTCCATCAGAAAGATGAACCAGATGCATTTAAAGAGCTGGGTACAGGAAATCGAATAGCAACCTGGCTTTTCTATGTGAGTAGGAATTGATCTGTCCCGCCAGGGTTGGTTCTTCTTCTCTCATCGTCACTTGTTATAACATTTCCTGTAAAACATGGACTTTGTTGCAGATGAGTGATGTATATGCAGGCGGCTCCACAGTCTTTCCAGAAGTTGGAGCTGCAGTAAAGCCAATGAAGGTGCTCTTTGTTTATATGTTTGAGGGTTTTATAAAAATCACAACATAGTTATTTTTGCTAGAAATCTGATTAATATTTTACCTGCCCTTGTCATATTTTTCACATCAGCACTTCTTGTGGAAAGAATATTCTTAAGTGTGATCTAAATGACATGGCTGTCATTATAAATAACTGGCACTTTGTGTGTGTGTGTCTGTGTTCAGGGTACAGCCGTATTCTGGTATAATCTGTTTCCCAGTGGAGAGGGAGATTACAGCACGAGACACGCAGCTTGTCCAGTACTGCTGGGTAACAAGTGGGGTGAGTGTCTCAGACACTGTGTATTGTCAGGAGATTTTCCTCATGCTCTCAATGTTTCATGCTTATTTTAGTAATCTGTGTATTTCTATATAAAAATACCTTTGTATATTTTCCTCCTAATGTCTAGTCCTTTATACTGATTTTAACAACAATTAACTGACACTTGTTTTTACTAATTATAATTAAAATGGTTATCCCAATTACCCTATAAAAAATAAAATTTGTGAAAATAACATATTATATGAATAATAATTTAAATTGAGACATTATCATTTTTCTTTTAATTTTGTTATTATATTATGTTAGGGTATGTCATCTAAAACTGTCAACTATGCTTTACATTTCCTTTCCAATAATTCATGCACTTGACCACATATTTAGTGATGTCAAATTAAGCTATTCTTTTACTTTTTTGTGTATTTCCTGCTGTATTAGCAAGCATATTTTAGTTGAAACTTGCATTTAAAAGCATCTAGCATCTTGCAAACATGTTATATGTCACCTCTGTTACCATCATAATTATTGATTGTAAAATAATAAATTTTTCCATAAATAAAACAAAACATCTACATGATTTTAGCAACCTTTTAGGACCTGAACACAAATAAAAGTCTTCTTGTTGTAGAAGTGTTATAAGTCAACCCTGTTACTATCACTTATTACAATAATATTTTATCCGTTAACAAAATAAAACCCTCTTATTGACTTCACCTTTTTAGGAAGTGAAGACAAAGTCTTTTGTCTAAAGCTTAATCTTGAATGATGTTTGTTTTTCTCTAAAGATTTTAAAAAAGTCAACTGTTACCATCAGCATTACTATTTTTTTTTTCCATATTTATGTACTGTAGCAAATATTACTGTTAAATTAACACTTTTTTTGTCAACAGTAACAAAGTCTTGAAGTCATGTTGTCAACCCTGTTACTATCACAACTGTCCCTTGTTGAAATAATGTATTAAATCTTGAATGTAGTTAATTTATAAGGTAACAGTTAATAATGTCTGTTCGAACTAATAATGCTAACTTCTTATCCTTTCTTTTTTCTATCTGTTAGTGTCAAATAAATGGATCCACGAGAGAGGTCAGGAGTTCAGGAGACCATGCGGTCTGAAAGAGGCAGATTGACCTCCACCATCTTTCTTATGCACTCCTCCCCCTGGACTCTAAAAACATGAACAGCACCCTCCCTGCAGCTCATGACCACTGTGTCCACAGCAGCCAACGTGTGACCTGTCACATTTATTTTTAACTGAAGAGTATGTGTGTGTGAGCCAGCCTACAGTTACATTACCTCTGTTAGTGCCTTTTGTCATTGCACACCAGGGCTTCAAAGGATGGAGCTATTCCTAACAACACTCCTTTACAAGCAGGCCTTTAACAACTGAGTTGTATAATGGCATCATCACAGAATAATTTCAACACTTATTCTGACTGACAGCCAGAAGAAAGTGACAAATGCAAGAAAGAACATAAAATGCTTGTTTGCAATGTTCACAGAATGATAGGGGACAGACTAATAAAAGTGATTTTTCCAAAATGAATGTTTTTGCTTCTCTATTGCCCTTTTTCAGTCAAAACTTATTAGAACACTAGTATCTACCAGCTATAAAAATGTAAGTTAGTTATTTCTGTATTTTGCTGTAGTGTGTCAGTAGGCAATCGGTTTACATTTCCAAACATTCATTTTGACATTAATTGTAATAATCCAATGAGTTTTGTTTGCGCAAGTCTGACAACAACTAGTGCTCCACTCATCATCACATTATGATCCAGTCACAACAAACTGAGACAGACTAAATCCAGAAGAACTGTGGCAACGTCTCCAAGATGTTTTAAGAAACCAAAATAGTTTTCAATAAAATGATTATTTTATTTCTTGCAATAAACATTGTTAATCATCCAGGAAACAATGTTTTTTTAGTTAAAAGGACGTTGCCTCTGATGGTATAATTTGCATATATCTTTGGAATTTACTTTTAAATAGGAATAAAATAAATGAAAATGACCATTTTAAATTCAATTTAAATGGCATGATGGTCTAAATAATGATTAAAGTAAGTAAATATAACAATAATAAAAATACACTCTTAAAAATAAAGGTGCTTCACGATGTCAGAAAATAACCTTTTTTTTGTCTAAATTGTTATATAAGAACCTTTACCATCTGAAGAACCTATCTTTTTCACAGAGAAAGCTCTTCAGATTATAAAAAGGTAAAAAAGAGACGGTCCTTTATAGAATGTTTCTTTGAGGAGCCAAAAATAGTTTTGTGGCATTGCTGTGGAGAACCTTTTAAGCACCTTTTTTATTCTTTTTTTTTTTAAGAATGTAAAGCTTGTAATTTATGGATTTGGAATTTGGTAATCGGGCTCATGAGAGCCCTCCCGGACCCGTCCGAAGCAGCTCAGTAACAGATCCACAGCAGCGTTTACTGTTGATTTAATTTCATCCTCTGTTTTGCCCTGCTTTGGGTTCACTTCCACCAAGTCTACAGCGGAGAGAAGACCTGGAGGGAAGTCAAAAACATGCACTCATATCAACATGCCAAACAAAGACCAAGAAGAAATATAATAAAATAGCTCATTTAGTAACAGCCAAGCAAAGAAATGTTAACATGGCGTTTTAGTAGTTGATTTAGAGTGCACTTTTATTATCATTCTGTTATAACACTGTTATTAAAATAAAGGAGTGCCACACTTTGTTTAAGGTCTGTAAAGAACCAGTGAGTGGCAGTCTAATTTGTTCCTATTAAATACAAGTAAACACTTCTTTTAGCCATGTATCAAAGGAAGGGGGTGAGACATACTCCTACAACATAACAGAAAATGTTATATATTTATTTATTAACTGGGTTGTTGTTTTTAATCTTTTGTTCCTCAGATAAATCGCCTTGGATTTTTGGTTAATAATTTATGAAAGGCCAAATAGCTACCAGTTTTTTAGCATGGACGTTTTAGAAATCTCTTACCATTTAGAGGTGTACATATCTTCATGTTCTCACCTGTCTGACAGATGTGTTCAGTGATGTAAATGCCCTCTCTGTAGGTCAGTCCTCCAGCTGCAGGTGTGCCTGTTGCAGGTGAGATCGATGGGTCCAGTGCATCAATGTCAAAACTGAGGTGGATGGGTTTTTTCACCCTGATCCAGAAAGAGCAGCAACGCTTCAATACATTTGACCATTGGAAAATTGGGTCAGGAAAAACAGAAGACACACACATACTTTGAAAACATGTGGTCGCACGTCTGCTCCATGACTTTTGCTATTCCGAGTCGATCCACCTCTGTCATGGAGAACGTTTTGATTCCAAGGTGCTTCAGGATATAACTGTGATGTAAGTGTGATTAATAAGAAATCATGATGCATAAATATTTTGTAGAATCTACAGACTTACTGTTCTTCTGGGTCCACATCTCTCAGTCCAATGTAGACAATGTCCTTAGCTGCTACACAAGGCTTTAACCATGAGAAATTTGGAATGATGGGAATCTAAGAAAAAATAGAATTTCTTTTTTTTTTACAAAATATTTTTAATGTTTCAAATCATAAAATGCCATCTCAAATATAGTAAAAGTAGTGGATCATATTAATAGTAGTATTTCACTTAAACCAACAGGAATAAAATACTCTGCTCAAAAATTTTAAAAATGATTATTCACAGTTTTATCTAAAAGTCTACGGTCTATAAAGTTGCTGCCTCTCAAAAGAAAGAGTTAACTCTGTATCATTGAAATGAGTCATTTTTTAAACAAATCTGAAGCATTAACATGAAATGTCATCGCCTGCCCACTTCTTGGTCTTTTCGCGTTGGTCTGAATGAAAATGCACATTCTTTCTTTGCCACTAGGTGCAGTTCTGACTTATTTTCTCACAATATAAACTCACAATTGCAAGTTGTAAAGTCAGAACTGTGAGTTATAACGGAAGCATTCATAAAAATAATAATGAGAATAATAAATGACTTCAATTACCATAATGTCATATTATGTTTCTTCTGGGTCCACATCTCTCAGTACAAATTTGTGTATAACAATCACAAAGCAAAATAATCCTTTTTTTGGTTTTGGACATAAACATGGTTTTCTGAGTTTTATAATTTTTTATGAAGTTTGTTTTTATTGTTTATTAGTTAGGAGTGTACTAAATGCACAGATACTGACAACTGCAAGTCAGCCATGGTCAAGAAGTTAAAGTCAAACATCTCTTTAGGAGTTTTTGATGACGAGACTGACAGTAACGTATGACTGTGTAACATATAACATAAACTTTAACAAAGGTGCTGAAATGATTAAAGACCATGATTCACCTTTGAGTGCAGTTCATGAATGAGGTACGACAGCGGTTGGCCGTGAATGTTTCCTGTTGGTGTGGTTAAAGGTGTGTTGATGTCTGCGTGTGCATCCACCCATAAAACACTCAGCTCATGTCTTGAGGCGGCATGACCAGAGATCGAACCAATCGCCAAGCTGTAAAAAACATTAAACATATAGCTGAGAAAAGTTTCAAACAGTAAACCGAAGAGAACTGGAAGCACACAATGACCTGTGATCTCCTCCCAGCATCAAACAAGTGTTGCCATCGCTCTTGATCTTCTGCACGGCTCCTGCGAGCAGTTCATTGGCACGGCCGACTGCTCTCGGACTCTTTAGTCTGCCAATTGGCTCATCATTGGAAACGTCCTTAAAAGTCAGATTCCCATAATCCTTCACTACACAACCTGGAGAAGGACAGAGGGCCTTCTGTCATCATTTACACATAACGAACATGATTTTGTAGCTTAAACTACAAAAAAAAAAAGTGTACTGGCCATTCTTTCCATACAGTTCAAGTGAACGGGGAGTTAATATACAATAGTAAATAAAATAGTTTTATTCTTTATATTTTCACAGTGTACAATAAATCAAATAATTACAAGTACAATAAATAAATCAAATAAATAAATAATGCTGTCAAAAAATTAATCACCATTAATCACATCCAAAATAAAAGTCTTTGTTCACATAATATACAAGTGTGTACTGTGTAGATTCATTATATATATATATATATATATATGCATGTATATATAAATATAAAAAGTGCATTTTTATGTATTAAATATAGTCATAAAAAATATACATTTTATCACAGTATATATTTTAAGTAAACAAAAACCTTTATTTTGGATGTGATTTATCACGATAATTTCGTTTTACAGCACTATTAAAAATTTTATTTAAAAGATAAACTGTTAACTGGAAGGCTGAAGACTGAACATTCACTAAGGAAGTTTCGATAATTTACTATCTATTAAATTATTTAATGAATGCTGTTGAAATTATCCTTCAAATATGTAAAAATCTTTAATATTTAAATAAATCACTTATTTTAGACAGTCTGTCACCGATTTAACTTGTAGAGTTCTATTCTGACATCGGTTTTTTAACAATACGTGGGTTACCCTTTTTATCTTAGCTTATTTATATATATTATTTTCATTTTTATATACATACAATAGTTAGAACTTTATTTTACAATGTCCTGGCTACAGACACTATAGTAACAGGAAGAAATTATTTATAATTATGTGCAACCCATAACCGAATCCTAATTTTAATCCTAACTCTATAGTATCTTAAATAAGCTACATGTTATTAAAGAATATTTTATTCACTACTTAGAATGTATAATTACACTGTGATTTGAGGACCTTAAAATAAATGAGAAAATATTAGAAGCATCTTAGTTAGCTAAATAAATGGTCCTTGCATGGCATCAGTCAGTCCCTCTGTTTTTTTAGGTTACCCTATAAAACATTTGTGACAGTTAAACAGATGTGTGACCTTAAAATAAACATTAGCAGTCTAAGGAAATGTATAATGGCTAGTTGACACATAACACATTAACATTCTTTCAAAATAAAAGTTAAACTTTAAATGAATTTATGTACAGTACAGCCTATTTTCATCCATTCTATGATATATATACAGTATATATATAAAATTTCCATCCATTTTAATTGCATTTTTATATAGTTAGCACTTTTTTTTACAATGTCCTTGTTACACACACCTAGCAAGAATATTTACATTTTATGTTCAAATATTATGTTCACTACTTAAATGTATAATTGCACTGTGACATGGACACCTTAAAAACAAAGTGCAACCAACGATTTATTATTGAATATTGTAGAAATATTATACTGTACTGAAATATTGATAAATATCAGGAAGCGTAGTAGCGGTACCTTGCCCTTTAAGTTTCTGCACCAATCCAGCAGCTCGAATGAGGTCTGGTCCTCTCTGCACACCATCTCTCTGCTGCAGTAACAGTCGATAACATGAGCACTGGACCACTACCATACTGCACCATGCATGGATTTAAATGCAAACAATCTTTTCTTCTTTTTTTTTTACACACGTATCATTATTATTATAATTATTATTTCTGATTGGGTTTTATATCTCACCTGTCCTTTAGAAAAAGGAGCACCTATTATTCCCACACAGTGATGATGATGCAGGTCTCTTCTGAAAATGTGAAAAGCGGTTCGTAATCCGCTGAAGCTCTTCATCACTGTTATTATTTATCCAGCAGCAGTCTGGAATAAGCGGCTCTAAAATCAAAGCTGATTACAGGACATGTGACGACACGCAGTCCGGTGACAGTCATTGGGCTGCTCGCGCTCTTCTGTCTTAAACTGGGTTTTCTTTTCTGTTCTGTTGAAGAAAAGTAACTGATTTTAGATGACGCCATCGCCTAATTTGCACACGAAATGGATAATTAGCATAAAAAGCTCACGTGAAAAGATAAACTTCTAGTAACCTTACAAACAGGTCCTTAATCCGAAATTTTTGTATTCTTTTATATTTATATATAGATATAGTACCGATGATATGTGGGGGGAAAAATAATGGTACACTTGTAAGAAATGTTCAGGTCCCTAACCTCTACCATGCTTTTATGAAAAAGTGAACGTATCCTATATTTATATCACCTATATTTTTGCACATATTACCTGGAATATATTTTAATAATAAACATCTATTTAGTAACATTTATTTATAAATCTGTTGTCTGAGTGTTGTATTTTGCCTAATGCTATTTTTGTGTTATTTCAGTATATGTAAAAATATAAAAAATAAAGGAAAATGAGAAATGTCTTGGCAACAAGCTGAAATTGTTTATGTTTATGTATATATTATTTCAGTTAAGGTTTATTTATTGATGCAAACCGAGAGCAATTGTTTGTTGTTGATTCAGATCTATTTAAAGTGAAATGAGATCAATTTATGATTTAAAATATCATTGTCCAGCGCTGGTTTCATCCAAAAATGTGTCAGTACAGTCAATTTAATATTTCTGAAAAGGGAGGGTGCCAACAAATTATTCCAGAGGTCAGAGTGGTAAGGACAGAAATGAACCGCTCTGGCCAAACAATTCAACATGTTTTTGTTTAAATTTCAAGCTGCATCACAAGTCATGTGGTGGGTTGATATCATCTATATCATCTACACTAATAAACACACCATGATAGAAAACAAAATGCCCATTAATGTTTTTAGACACACTATTATCTGAAACCTTAATGAAGGACTAAAAGTGACATTTGAAATATAAGATCTTTAGTGGTCCATTGGCACAACCTCTTCATGGTTTGCTGGGATGATGAAGGGCTATGGGATTCTTTCTAGTGGAGGAAGATCTTCACTCTCCTGTTGAAAGGACAGTTCGCCCCGTTGGGGTGCAGTGGGGTTGGTTTCTTTCTTGGCTTGAATGGGCCTGAATGGAACAGCTGATTCCCAAGGGGACTTGTTGGACCCGGCTGGAGCAGGAGCTTCCTTGGAGGAGGCAGGTACTCCCCCAGGGGAAGTGGAGGGAGCAGGTACTCCTTTTGGGGGCCTTGCTGATGGAGGTGGTCCCTTTGGAGGCCTCAAGGGCAAAGGGGTTAAAATGACATCATTTGTTAGATACAACCTCATATTTATAGGTATCACCAATTTTCTCCTCAGAGCGGCCCTAGCTGGATTAGGTGCAGGAGCAGATGTTTACTCACGGGACACAGTGAGCACAGGGGCTCCATCAGGGGTCCTGGCCAGAGCTTCCTCAGGGGTCCTGGCCAGAGCAGGGGCTCCATCAGTGGTCCTGGCCAGAGCTTCCTCAGGGGTCCTGGCCATAGCAGGGGCTCCATCAGTGGTCCTGGCCAGAGTAGGTGCTGCCTTAGGGGTCCTGACATTCTGTTCCTGTCTTGTCTTGTCTGTGTCTTTTTGGTTTCTCCCAATTTAGTTTCATTGTCTTACCTGTTGTTTAACACCTGCCCTCACTATATTCTTGATTTGTATGTGTTTAAATACCGTTGTCTTTTTGTTGTATTCAGGTCTGGTTAAAGTTGTGTTATGTCGT
>JAUCNO010000082.1:9090805-9110490 GCA_032353835.1 Enteromius viviparus | reverse complement strand
TTCCTAAGTTGCTTTTGCCTCTTTAGGACTAATTGCTTGCTGCTTTCCCCACATGTACGTCGCTTTGGATAAAAGCGCCAGCTAAATGAATAAATGTAAATGATAGAAGCAGGTCATTTGTAACTCTAATTAGAGCACTCTCAGTACTATGATATGGTCTAAATCCTGACTGGAAATCCTCACAGATACCATTTTTCTCTAAAAAGAAATATAATTATGAGGAAACTACTTTTACTAGTATCTTTGATAGAAAAAGGAGATTTGAGATTGGTCTGTAAATAACTAGATCTTTGGGGTCAAGTTACTCTTAATAACAGCCAGTTTGAAGGCTTTGGAAGCATATACTAATGACAATGATGAATTAAAAATAGCTAAAAGAGGATCTATGACTTATGGAAGCAGCTATTTTAATTGTTTAGATGCAATAGGGTCTAACATACATGTTGTTGGTTTAGATGATTTAACAAGTTTATATAATTCTATTTATAGAATATATATATTATTATTATATTATATTATTATTATTATTATTATTATTATTATTATTATTATATTTATCTATCTGCAGTGCACTGATGCGATACTGATACAGTTTTTATTTTATCACTAATAGTATTGATCTTGGAAGTAAACTATTGCAAAATATTAAAGTTATGAACACCTGAAATACAGGTATATCAGTCTGTGTGGAATGAATGTATACTTTATACAAGTTTCACTTCTTGAATGGAATTAGTGAAATAAATCAACTTTTTGAAAATATTCTAATTATATGACCAGCACCTGTATATATATATATATATTAATGCCACTCGGCTGTTTAATAAACCCACATATTGGTATAGGTTTTAAAAATGTAGCTAGCCAAATCTTTTTTCAAGCTTAAGGCACTGTCTATGGCACTGTCAGAAAAGCTGATTGAGCATTTACTTTGCACCAGCATTTCTGTGCAACCTAAAATTGAGTAAAAACTGTTTTTAACCACTCATTCTCAATCTGGAGACTTCGTACAGTGTTTTTCACTGGTGTGTGAGATCATATAGAGGCCGCAGACTGAGGAGACAGCATTCAGTTGCTGCCAAGCTGTGGCTGCCTTTGTGTTGGTCAGTAAGTGGCCGTGTCAATCTCTCTCTATCTCTCCCTCTCCTTCTGTCCCTTTTTCACCCCCTTTCTTATTTGCAGACAGAATTTGGGACAAAGTTTTTTCCCTAAATGAATTTAACAGCTCTCCATCAAACACAAGGCTTGTTGTGCTGGCTAGGGTGTTGAGTCTTTATTAAACCTCTTTCTCTCTTTCTCTCTTTAGGCCAGAGAGTTGAGGCTGACCTAAGAGGCAGATCTCACACTAACCGCTTTGTTCTCATTTTCTTCCCTCCCTCTCTGTCTATGCCCCTCTTTCAGTTGCTCACTTCTCCTCTATGTCCTTCTTCAACCCATATTCATTTATGATGAGCATATTCATTCAAGTTCATCTAGTTTTCTTTTTGATTTTCATCTTTCTTTAATTTTTCAACTGCCAAGTCACTCATTTCCATTTTAATCCTTTTTTTGCTCCTCCCTTTCTCTCTTTTACTCATTTCCTGTTTCTCTGGCTTGGCAGTGCTTATAAATAGCAGCATTGTCACTTGTCAGTCCTCCCCTGCAAAGTGTCGTGCACACCAAACGCTCAAACTTACATTTTTTTATTAACTCTCTGTCTGTTTCTTTTTACACAGTCAGTGTTTCATCCCTAAAAGGGCGAAAAAAAGTCTTTCTATATTTTACACCTCACCATGTGGTCCCAGATCCATGTGGTCAGTTATTCTAAACTATGTATAAATCTATCTATACTGATAATTTTCTGCCATTAAAATGCTATTATCTGTTAAAAATATTTTCTTTAACCCTAAAATTCAATTCAATGCGTAATTCTAAAAAGAATAATAATAATGTTAACACATTGGGTGTTGTTTTTAAAGACTTTTTTGTGGATTGTGGATTTTGTGGATTCAACATTTTTATTAGCTATAAGTTAGTGAGTGCAACTTAATACCTGGCCCTATCTGGGTCATATTTTATTCAAAAATCAAAAGGAAAACTATATATCGTTTAAAGAATATAAAGATGTTTTTAAAATAATGTTAGACTGTGGAAGACAAGACAGTTACTCTAATGAGGTGCGTGTTTGTTATATTAGCATGGAAACTGTACTAAAATCTTGTGTTTAACATCAGAAAGAAGTGGAAGTGCATCTTGGCTTTGTTATATTTTAGTAAGTTGTTCAGGAGAGGAATTAATGTGTAGCAATGAATTTGGTGTGATATTTTGAGGCATTTCTGTAGACAGCTGACAGATATATCAGGATCGTACAGACAACCCAGAACTGTCTGTGAGTGAGACAGAGAGACTCTCACACCTCTGAGGGACAATACAGGACGTTTGACTGTGCTCACATCAAGGTGGCTTTGGCCTACTTCACATTCCAGCCTCGTGCACCTTAAAACCTATATAAGATATGCTAACTTAAGAGAAAAGGCTGCTTGTTAGTGCATTTTGGTAGTATGATTTTACTCCTATATATATAATTAGAACAGAGAGGTGTATATTTATAGAAAGTGCAATCATATTTGAACTGCAGGGGTGGTTCATTTATCCATCCTTTGTACTTTAGTCAGTCTCAGCACATCATTAGGATAAAATCCAGCTTGCTTCGCAGTATCTCACCATATGCTACATTATTGAAGAAAGCCTCAGAACAGCAGGATATAGATGTTGTTCAGGGATGACTGCCTAAATTCTACAATATGTTATCTTTTGCCTACCTGGCATGTATTTTGCATAATTGTTCTGGGAAAGCTTTGTTTGTATGAGGTATATCATATCATATTTTAGATAATATCCATGGTGTAGCCTAAAATTGTGAAATATTTTAGTGTAGTATAATGGCCCCTTTGATTTATATACTTTTATGCATTTGGAACACACCTTTATCCATTTTTTTTCACTTTGTTTTAATTTGTTTTGCATTCCCTGGTAATCAAACACAAGACCTTTACTGTGAAAAAGTATTGTGATTTTAACAGTAAAAAACTGTGAAAATGTTACAGTACAAACTTATAAATGGTTAACAGTATGTACTATACATTGTAAAAATTAGCAATGCATATTTCATGTAATTTTACAGTAAAAGAAGGGAAGGGAAATAAAATGTAAAATTTACAGTGAAAACCATAAATTGACATTGCAAGAATTAACTGCGTTACATTTCAAATTTGATGTTTCTTCTTAGTTTTTTAAAATAGGTTGAAATATGAACATTATATCAGTTAATGAATATGTGACCCTGGACCACGAAACCAGTTATAAAGGTCGTCTTTTTCTGGCATCTTCTGAAAGCTGAATAAATAAGGGTTAGGATAGGAAAATATCTGGCCAAGCTACAATTATTTGAAAATCTGGAATCTGAGGGTGCAAAATAATCAAAATACTGAGAACATTGCCTTTAAAGTTGTCCAAATTAAGTTTTTAGCATATTACTAATCAAAAACTTAATTTTTATATATTTAAAATAGGAAATTTACAAAATATCTTAATGGAACATGAACTTTAATGCCCTATTGAGTTTTGGCATAAAATAAAAAAATGAATAACTTTGAGTTTTGACCCATGTGTTTTTGACTATTGCTATAAATATACCCCAGTGACGTAAGACTGGTTTTGTGGTTCAGGGTCACATTTTAATTGTACATTAAATTAAATCCATAAACCCAAATATTTTGGTACCATATTTTTTTATTTTTGCATACTCTGGAAACATAGTGTTTTTTAGTAAATGATCTTATAAAATGAGCATCTTTATTGGGCTTCTATGTGTAGGTTCAGTAATTTAAGTTTAATATCAATTAATAGGTTCTTCTAAACATAGGGGGCAGAGAAAAAAAAAAAAAATTTGGAAGAAAATTTCAGATGTAACTTTGAAGCTTTTGCATCTGAACACATTTATTTAATAGTAACTAAGAGAGTATGAAATGTATGAGTATAGTAAGTACAGTATAGTTTGAAGAGAATGGGGGAACACACCGGAAAACCTTTGCCTCATGTGTATGCGGATACTTGGAGTGCCTTCTGGTGTTCACAAATCTATTCCTGTCACCGGAAACAGAACCAATCTTACTGTAACTCTCCCTTGCTCCCGACCTCAAGCAGAGCAGAAAATGTCAGTGGTTGTGGGCAACAACTCTTCAACCATGTTATTAGGATTTATTATTTTCCGACAAACTTTTAACAGTATTCCTTACATGGGTTTTCTTGTGAGAACTTCTCCTCATATGTTATTTTGTTCATTGTTATTGTGTTGCATAAGCAGACTTTTTATGCATTGTTCTTGTCATAAGCACTATCCCCCTTAACACTCAAAACTAAAACGCACGCCAGCTTTCACCTGGATGTAAACAAGGCTGATTACATCAAATACGCTAAAGCTTGGGACTGTGGTGCATTGAGGGACTCGTTCCAAACCTGTAAAAGATTTGTTTATCCTGGGAACACAATTTCAGATATTTAGAATGATAACCAGGAGGCCTATGACTATTCCATTGACTGCCAAGTAAATTACACTGTCAGGGTCCAGAAAAGTATGAAAGGCAACATCTGAATACTACATTTGCCATCTGTGGTTCAACCGTGATGTAATAAAGTCACGAGAAAGCTTTTGGTACTTTAAAACAATTCGGCACGGTAACTTCACCATAGCGACATTTTGGGGAGCATCCACTGGACACACATAACATAAACTCTTCGGTATCAGTCATGACACGTAAATGCGCTGTTAAACCTCATTCACACTAAGAATGATAACTATAAAGATAACCATAATGATAACGATATTAGCCTCCACACCAGCAAACGATATCGTCTGTGCACACTCACATCTGCCGCTTTATATTCTCCAGTTCGTGGTAGGAGGACAGATTCTAATTGGCTGTCGATATTTGTATAATTCATCGAAAATATCTTTTCCAATGTTATTGTTTCTCTGTGCCTTTATCGTTATCATTTAAACGGTAATAAGATTGAAACGTACAGTCTTACCATCAAGATATTTTGCCAGGTTTCATGAGATCCTTCCAACACTTGAACAAGAAAAGTGCAATTCCTATAGCCATTATAGGCTAAATTTTAGTTACTGAACTATTTTTTTTGGTCATTCATACCCTTAATAGAGCAGCAGATCCAGGACGCGTGAGCAGTGTTTGAGCGGAGGAGGGGTATTCCTCACCATCTGTTAAGAGATGTGACCTACTGGCACTCTCACACAACTGGAGCACCGCTGTCTGCCTCTCTCTCATTCTATCCTCCCCCTCCTTAATCCCATGTTTGTGTCCACCAGGCACCACCAAAAATCCCAGACACACAGTCTCACTGAATTATGTGGCCATGGTAGCTGGTCTCAGCTGGTGTATGTGATGCTTTATTTTGCTGTTGGGGAATAGGTGCAGGTGGACTTAAAGCACAGATGGGAGTAAAGCACAATTTTTCTCTCAGGGGTTGTGTTTAATGTGGGATGTGCTGCTAACAGTGGGATGCCTGTGGCAGGACATGAGTGGGTGGAATTGAGGGATGAGGATTTAGGATGCTGGTGGTTGTCTGGCATTGGGGAATATAGACGGTCTGGTGTTATTTTTATTTCTTTACATAAGAGGAAACGGCATTCACAGTACATTTTACTTTTGTATTGTGACTTATTTCTGATTGAAGCAGGATATTCAAAGGGAAAAAAGTAGGGCAGGGCTTGATTTTATCCATTGGGAATTGATTGAATTCTTTAAAGTAGTCTCTAAATGACAGGTGGCTAAAAAAGGACTTGGTGACATTAACCAAAAAGGTTATTTTAAAGGTTAAAAGGTTAACCAAAAAGGAAATTCTTTTCATAAAAATACATAGCAGGTACAAATATGGTACTACCAATGCATTCTGGTGTTAGCTTCTCTGCAAAGCATAATTGTAATGTCTGGCCAAAAGAAGATACCCAGGATTTACATGTTGTGTATAAAACATGGTCACCTAGAGCATTTCACATTAACAGTATACATTTAAAACACTCATGTGTGTTCAGGCCGGGTTAAGTTGGCGTCTGCACCCACATTAAAAAGATTATATAAAGCTAGCAGTAAAGCCTCAAGAGCTGCTGTGAAGTGGGCACACCTGCTCTGCCCACACAGCTTTGCTTTCAATAGGGAGCCACTTCAGTTCCATAGTCAGTTTATCAGTCAGTAGATAAAGTTATGTTTGCAATCAAACAGCATGCAACACTTAAAATATCAGTAAACATGTATTTATAAAAAAGGTGCCAGGTGTTACCTCAGCAATGTCATATAGACTTGTGTTCTTTACATGGCCACAGACATAATAATTATTAGCCCAAAGAATGTGTAATTGTGTGCAAGTACCATTTGTGGTACAGATATGAATAATATCTCAAATTCTTGAGTCTCAAATGTTGAGTATAAGTGTGCGAAGTGATTGGAAAAATTAGCAGGCCAAATCATCATGAGAACTGATGGAACGTTGATGTAAATATAAGCTCTTATTCAGAAAATTAGTTCTTTAAGACTAATGAGCTTATTCAGGAGAGCAGCATCAGTCAATGTCATTAAATGATTTATTTCTTAATACTTTACAAATACAGTACTTATTTTGGGTCTGCTTCTGAATCAAAGGCGGATACTTGTTGAGAGCTGACTTTGGAATCTGGAAAGTGCATCTGGCTGTTGTGTAATGTATTCTCCCATTGAATCTATTATTGAAATGTTCAAAGTGAATCAATAAGCAGTGGAGTATTTACATGTTTTGAAAAGGGAATTTAAAAATGTCTACTTTATTACATGAATAAAAAACTTTTTTATTTATTTATTTTCAGGTGTTCACAACCTATTCTAATGAGGACTATGACAGGAGGAATGATGACGTGGACCCCATGGCTGCCTCTGCTGAATATGAGCTGGAGAAACGTGTGGAAAGGCTGGACCTGTTCCCCGTTGAACTAGAGAAAGGTATTTGCAGAGAGGGGGTTGAAATGATTGATGCACTCAAGAGTCAATAAACGGCGGGGTGTATTGATGGATGATGGATGAAAAGATTAGAGTTTGACAGCATGGATGGATGGATCAATTAATGGTTTAAAGAACAGCCAACCTCAAACTAGCATTTCATCATGTTTTTTTCCCCTCATTTACATAAGTCAAAATTCACTTGGATGGTAGCCTGTTAAATTAAAGATTAAAAATATGCTCTAGATCTACAAAATCCCAGTGTTAAGTACAGTCTAAAAGGTGAGTGGAGCATGTTTATAATGTGATGAACAGAATTGCACACACTAAATTCTCTAAATTGAGTTCTCTATTTTTGTTGTCCATCAACAGACAATGAGGGTTTGGGTATCAGTATTATTGGGATGGGTGCTGGAGCTGACATGGGTCTGGAGAAGCTTGGCATTTTTGTCAAGACCGTCACAGAGGGAGGGGCGGCCCATCGGGATGGCAGGTAGGTGTTACGCATAATTCACAGCATCATAGTTATTTTTTAATAACTGGTCACGCTGCTCACTTTTTTTCACTTTCAGGATTCAAGTGAATGATTTGATAGTGGAAGTGGATGGAACAAGCCTGGTTGGTGTAACTCAAAGTTTTGCTGCCTCTGTCCTGAGAAACACATCTGGCACAGTTCGGTAAGACAACATGGATTTAAACCAGTGTGGTACAGTACATAGGTCATCACTTTGCTGATATCCAATTTCCCCTTTTTCTTTTATATTTATCTACAGATAAGTAAAACTGAAGTTCACTTTTTGCACTAGGCATAAATAATGATGAATTAGTCATATGCTGCCCGCACTGTCTGAAATAATTGCATTTCTGATTAGAGCACACATGAGCACTACTACAATGTTTTAATAAATGTCAATATGAAATAGCTAGAAATTGAGGGTGTAAATTAAAAACGAAAACTATTGGGGTATGTGTCACAATTAGGTTTTAATTATAGGTTTACTCTATAATTTGCATGTATTTAGAATAGCAGTAGAGTTTTTCCATCAAACAACCGATTTGTGTCTGCATTTCCCTTGATTAACATAGCAGTTCAAGAATTATTAAATACATCACTAACTTGCCTAATTTGTATACTTTGCTTTTCATTTTGTCGCATTAGCTCTAAAGCAGCTTCCTTTTTATGACTTTGCTCCATTTATACTTTGTTCCATTACCAAAATCACATATTACATCTTAATTACAACTTCCGAAATCATAAGTAGGAACTTCCCAAAAGGAACTGAAGGCATCAATAAATGCAAAGTTATTAGAGACTGTACTTTTTGCTCAATGACATCTTTTTGCTTCTTTATTTCCAACTCTCTTACTTTATATATACGTTTTGTATGAATTCATGACAGGAGACAAACAGACATTACACATACAGATGCCCCACCTGTAATAGATTATGCGGCTCTAGGATAGGAATGTTTAGTCATCAAAGGTCTCATCGTTTGTGGACGTTATCATCGGATTCGTTGGACAGCCGAGAGAGATTATTACCGGAGAGCATTATAACCAGGTCTACCTCAAAAAAATTGTGAAATTAACTTTTTGATACAACATTTTCCCTAATTTAAAACTTACTCAAATATACAGTCTTTAAGCATTTAAAGAAGGATTTGAGTTTACTAACTTTATCTTTAATTACCTACTTATTTTCCAAGTTTATTCAGTATTCAGTGTGGGTCATTGTGACATTTGTAATTATAATGTGTTACAAGAAGAGAAGAATATTTCATTATGATAGATCAGCGTTAACAGGGCAAGAACAAGAAGAGGATTATATAAAACCAGACACTGGGTGGAGGAGACATGCACAACATAGAAACAAAGAAAAGGGAGGAAACTGAGGATGGATAAAAATAAAGCAGGGGAGACAGACCCGCCAAGATAGATCTGTAAGAGCTTCATCAGAAGTAAACAACTGTATAAATCTTGATGCCATTGTTCATAGTTATAAATATTGTCTTCTCAGATGTTTTGACTTACAAGAAGATCTTTGTAAATCTCTTTTAAAAGGCACAAAAAGAGAATTTATGTATAATTATTTATTAAGTCAAGTCTTCAAGTCGGTTTCTGCATATGCTCTTTTAAAGGAAACTTCGAGGATCATTTTGGTCTGATATTAACCAGCTGAGAGACACATTTCAGTGCAGATTGTCTTATTGTAATGTACTAATTGTTGAAATATAGACCATTACTGATTCTTAAGAACTCAAATCTTTTCAGTGAATTTACACTGAACTCAGCAAAAAAGCCGCCTTTTTAATTCTAAATATAATGGTCATTATAGGAAAAACTTCAGGAGAAATGTATTAAAATAGAGTAAAAAAATAGAGAACTATTTCCTCTAATCTTTCATAAATTCAAGCACTAACAGGTAAAGAAAAAGACTAAAAATATGTGGTATATGATAAACATATCTGTTTCCAGGTTTATTATTGGCCGAGAGAAGCCAGGAGAGCAAAGTGAAGTGGCCCAGCTCATCCAGCAGACCCTTGAACAAGAGCGCTGGCAGCGGGAGATGATGGAACAACGATATGGCAACTACATGGGGGACGAGGAAGAGGTCTGTAGTACTTTCCTAGAAAAGTTGTTTTTCTCTTATTTGGTTTTAGTTAATAGTCTGCAATCTTTTATTTGTATGTGTTTACCTACTTAAACCATATTTGGTGTACATATTTGTACTTAGAATAGAGCACCTGATAGGACTATATATACATATATATATATAAATATACCTACTTTTATAAGCCAAAAACTTATCATACTTTATTATATGTTTGTAAACATCTAATTGGTATTCTATTTAGAATTGATTTTATGAACATGAACTTGCTTTATGCATTGAGTACATACGTTGTACTGAATGTATAAAGGCTTTATTCTTTTATTCTTCCTTTCTAGCCGGGTGATTATGGCACTGACGAAGATGAAGATGAGATGAGCCCTACCTACCCTAGTGCCATAGAGGTGTTTGACTTAGCCGAGAATGAAGATATGCTGTCACCAGTAGAAGCGGACCCCGAGAAGCTTGCCCACAAATATAAAGAAGTAAGACAAAAATTTGATAAAAATGTTTGATTGAAAACTACATATATTTTTGTACAGTATATAGATAAACAATTTGAACAGACAAATTTCACAGACTTCAGCAAATTGTTGAAGTCTCTTGAAATTACAGCCTCTTATTAGAACACAAATTAGGAAATATCCAATCTTTTAAATACACACTCTACTTACTGTTGCTTTATCTCTTAGCAAAGATTCAAGGAAGTGACAGATCAGCATAGGGTTCATTAGGCACTGTTTACATTGAATAAATTCCACAACATACTTTATATGAGAATACATTCACTTAAAATGGTAGTCCCACCTCAAAACATACACTACAATATGAAACTACAATAACATACAATAAAACATTAATTAATATACTTTTTTTCATCATTGTGAAAGAGCAGATTTGGTTACATTCTTTAACCCATGTACTACTTTGGCACAGTTGCAGATCAAACATGCTGTGACTCAGGCTGAAATCCAACAGCTCAAGAGAAAGGTACAATAACTCTCTTCATGCTAACTGGTCATCAGATCTCTAAAAAAAATCAGTATTTCTTAGAATAAAAATGAAAATTGCCATCATTTACTCATCTTTCCAAACTTTATTAAAAACACAAAATTAGATGTTTTTAAATTCTTCATGCTACTTCTTTACATAAAACAAAAACAGGACAGTGATTCAAACTGTCAGGTTTCACAAAGTGCAATGTTTTGCAAATAACATAATTTCGGGAGGAGCGGTGGACAAATTAATCACGGCTGGCATCACATTATCTAATCAAATCCCCTTGTTACACTTACCCAATCAAATCCCACTATCATGCTTCACACCTTCCTCCAGGGGGGCAGATGGAGACCAGATGGACACCGAAGTCTTGCCCTTGCCAGGGTTCAAACCACTAGGGTTCGGAGTCCGCCGTTCTCCCGGCTGGTTCCCCGGACAGCATGCCAAATTCGCTATTTATTCTACGTTAATGAGGAAGCGTGAACTCGTGAAAGACTTTTTCTTAGGTTCAGGACATTCAAGAAGTAGACTAATTTGTTTCTTCAACTGAGGTGATTTAGAAAAATGTGGTATTACAAAGCTTGCTCAACCAAACAGCTGATAAAAACCATCATAAAATCCACAGGAATTAAATAAACAAATCCATCATTAAGATTTTAACTGGTACTTCCAGCTAAAATAAGATCTAAGAGTCCTCTGCCCAAAATATTGCTTTCTCCAGTGACAAAAAGCAGTTATTTTGATATCAGATAACAACAGGAGATTCACTTTTTCACTAATAATGATTATGGATTAAAGAATATTTTGCCAAAAGCAGTGGTTTAAAGATAAATGCAGCACACAGCTTTACATTTCACATGAGGTCAGTTGATGGAATGGAGATTTGTTGGTTACTTGTGGGTTTATTTATGGTGAGCAACTGATGTAATGCATTTTCAGCAATTGTATTACTTTTTGGTGAACTATTCCTTTAACATCTTCTCCATGCCATAGCTTTCAAATCAGGTTACTGTTTTTACACATTCATAGGCACCAAGTTTGACTGCATACAGAAGTCAATAATTTGTGGCATGTTCTGACATAAAATCTGATACAACACCTTGAGGCAGCAAGTTGGTAATGTTTTAAATAGATTTTATAGCTTGGTGAAAGGGACGATTATCATTGCATTACAGCTTACATTCTTCATTTTGGTAAAAGTCATAAAGATTCAAAATCAGGGCTCGCAAAATTTCTAAATCCCTGGTAGCCCTTCGGGCAGGGACTCTTCAGTTTTTGATAGCCCAAAATAAATTTAAGTATCCCGAAGAAAAAAAAGAGATTATTTTTAATGTATAATATTGTAAAGAAAACAATCAAAAAAATTAAAACACAAATTACAACAACTGTATAAAATAGTCAAATTACAATCCACTCAAGTATTTGGTTCTAACTGAACAGAAATTTCTGTGCACATAAAAGAAGTGTGTAGAATATCCAGGGACGCTGCTGGACAAACGGGTGCCCTAAGCAGAACAGTGTTGTTGTGCCCCCTCCCTCAAAACAACAACAAAACAACTAGCCTACTAGCATAAATGAAGACAAAATAGAACTTTCTATAAATATAAAAGTAAATAAATTAATTGTAATTACATTGTATTATTTATAAATTACAATTGTAGCCCTAGACAGAAACATAAGATTTTATTAATACAGTGTGATTGATTTTATGGTCTTAAGCATTCAGAAATCACACAAAATAAACATATCAAAATAAATTAAATAGGCTGAATCATTTCGATTACAAAAAGGTGGCCAAATTAAAAAAATATATTAAGTGGATATTTGAATTAAATCTTTGGTCAATATTTAACAAAGATTGGATCGTCAGTTATCAGCCCTTTGGTGACCTTTGCAGGCATTGTATTACATTATGGTTTCATTGAATAACACTGTAAAAATACATTAAAACCATATACCATATATTGCCTCGTTGTTTTTATATAATACATGTTACGCCATGGAAACTGCAATGTTAAGTCCAAATGGGTTGTTGTTGGTGGTGAAAACACAGACAATAAAACACATTAGTCTACTAACGTCAGTCAAACATGTTTCACGGGACTATAAACGTATACCTGAAATTGAAGCACCGGCTTCATCTCTGCTTTTTGTTCTTTCTCTGTACCGGGGTGTGATGTCTTTTCCCTGATAGAGCCTAGTTGTCCATCAATTATGATTATTTGTATTTAGTCGCAAACATAGGTGAGAGCGAGCGCGTGCAGGCGTGGGAACACGTGTCATGTGTGCTTACACGGCTCTGCGTTTATCTTTTTTTTTATAATTAGCCTATATTTAGCCTATATATAATATGTGTGTTCATGTTTAGATTTTTCTGTTTATGGAAAATTTTGATAGGGTGGCCGGTCGCTACAAATAAATAAATGTTTGGGAAACAGATCCTACAGCCCAATAACCAACTTCATTACTCTTCATTAGCTGCGTTTGTTGCTGGTTTGTAACCAGACCGATAACCAAACACAACAGTTAACATCGGTCCAGGCGCATGCGCCCGATGAAACGGTCCATAGACAGTTCCCGCAATCACAAAGTGAAAGTAAAACAAGTGCGAATTCAAATGCAATTTCAATACGTAACCTAATTGACAGTGGCTCCCCGATGTCAGAAAACTACATTACCCAAACATATTTGTGAAAGAATGCAAAAGCATTTATATATTTTTTTTCTCCCTATATAATAACCCGATGGGCAGGGCTGAGATGGATTTTGGTAGCCCGGCTGGAAGACCGAATAGCCCCGGGACGTCGGGCTAGCGATTTTACGATCCCTGATATATATATACATATACACACACACACACACACACACACACACACACACACACTTAAATAAATATGAACATTATGGTGACTGTCAGAAAAACCTTGATAGATTTATTCAAACTAATTAAACAGCTTTTCATAAAATCCATAATTTAAAATTAAGAGCATACCAATATCATAGGTTTGATTCCCAGAAAATAAATAAATAAAATAAAAAACTGTAAACCTATGCCTTGAATGCAGTGAAAGTTGCTTTGGATAAAAGTGTGTCGGCCAAATGCATTATATAATTAATATTCATGAACCAGTTTGCAGTGCACCATATTATGTTTAAAGATATATACATTTTGTGCAGAGCTAAAAGTAAAAATTAAACGTGGCAACAAAAGATCAATACTCTCAAAATCTGATTTCCTACATCATTTCCTAAGCTTGTCACAAAGAAAGCTGCTCAATGTTAATTAAACAATGACTGCGGAAAAGTAATTTTAAAGTAATCTTTTTGAGTTTCTCACCAGGTCCAAGTCATGGAAGTGAAGATAGTACTTTCTGATTGCTTCTTTGTAACTCAGCGGCTCCTTACTAGGATTACTTGCAGCATTTCCCACTTCCTCCTCTTGCAGTTCCTCATCTGCAAGCCTCTGACCAGATTGAAACTGGACCATGTCAGTCCTGTACACAGACTACATGGGCAGAGCAAAATAGTCAATGTTAATTTAAAGTTTGCATAAGTGGGAATTCAGATAGAGATAAAAAAAATCGTACATATCTCCGTCGTCTGATAGTGTTAGGGTCCATGTCCATTTCAGGAAGCAAACTAAATATACAATCTCCTCCATTGTCCACAACGGCAAAAGTATTTATCCAGTCAGACATGGAGAGGCTCTGAAAAAAGTTGTTTTGTCATTATTAAACTATTTTGTCAATACTAAACCATGCAGAGACGTTGTGAAATGTCTACATACCCAAATAGTGGCTTTTCTAGGGCACACAAAATAAGGCTTGATTCCAAGGTAACCTGAATCAAAATAGTGAACCCCATGTTGTCCAAACCTAACACAGCCAAACACAGCACAAAAGAAAATGATTAATAAAAATATAAATATGCTGACTGACTTAAAACTGTAAAATAGACTAAAACAGACTAACGTGGCAAAGCAACATTCTTGAGCCATCAGGATGCCGCTCCAAAAGAGGGGCCAGTACACTTCAGTGGACAAGCAGCGTTTTACTGCCAAAAGAGGCGCGTAGGTTTTTTTCACGTCCCACATTTTTGCCATGCGGTCATCTCCAACTGTCACCAACAAGTTACTGCCAAATATAGCAGATAAAAACATTATATACAGTTAATCATGTTTTTTCATACCTTATCACAACTGCAGAGTTTTTCAGAGAACATTTTCTTAATATTTGCCTCTATGTTTATCTGTTTGTTAGTTTTTTTTACATTTAATACTGAGCAGAGTTGTAGATGTAAATGTTGACAGAATTTTCATTTTTGGGTGAACTATCCCTTTAAGTGCTTGCAACATGTAGAGATCAAACTGGCAGGCTTCTAGTTACCACTACGCCATACCATCCCCCAAAAAAGAGAGGGATCAAGGCTGCTGTGCCCCATTGTTAAGATTAGTATACGATACAATCTAAAAGTTCAGTGTCTGTACTTCTCTTTACATCTGGACATTAAAAAAGCAGAAAAGACAGCTGATCCCCCTGCCTACCCTCTTGCTTGAATGCTTGAAATTTGTTGTATGCGTATAAATTCCAACGGAGTCTGCTTTTTCTGAGGTTAGTGTATATCTGAATTTTACTTGAGAGTCTAAAAAAAACAAGAAATCTCTACTTGATTTTACTAGCCCCCTGTGGTTAGTGGGATAGGGTGTCATTTTCCAAATGAGCTTCTCTAATGCCACTTACAGGAGTCTCTTATAAGGTCACATGCTTTAAATGTAAGTGCTAAAAGCAGGCTGCTGAAACTACTGATGCTGAAACAACACATGATTGGAATGGTAATGCATTTGATCTAGACGGCTTCTATATTACTAAATGAGAAAACTCCATATCATAGCATAGATCATCATCATTATCATACAGATAATGTCATACGTGAAGATTTAAATACACTATGAATACCAATGAAATGAATTCTACAATCAAACATTTCAGGCAATAGTGTGCTAGCATGACATATTTTCACAGCTTATATTCAGTAAAGATCAAGAATCTCCTTTAAATAAATAATAAATAAATAGTGTAATAAATGCATTGTTCATCGATTTTTCATGTCAGTTTACACATTAACTAATGTCAACAAATGACACCTTATTGTAAAGTGTTACCGTTTTTGAAATAGGTCTCTTTTGCTCATCGAGGGGCTGCATTGCTATTGATTAAAACCGTAATACTGTGAAATATTATTGTCAAAATATGCTTTCTGTTTTTTTTCAAAAAGTTTCAGTTTTGAACTGATGTTTTTATTGTGTTAGCTGAATTTTTTAGTAATTGTTTAACCTAATCTAAATGACCCACTGCAGTTGAGATTAATAAAAAAAAAACAATGAAAAAAAAAACATGATTTAAAAAAAAATTGTTAAAAAAGGACTTGATCTAATATATGACTTTAAAATGAAAATCTTTAATCCCAATCAAAAAGTCTCATCTAATCCGACATGTGACACAAGTCTGATGGTTCTCACCTAGAGGCTTTGCACCAGCACAGGGTCCGGATGTTTTCGTCATGAGCATGGAAACAGTGGTAAGGGTAGAGATACACACCTCCATCTGGAAGCTTGACTTTCAGTAGTGTAGACTTACTAGCAAGATCCCATAAACCAACCAGACCTGGGAAAGAAAAAGTCAAGTGATTGCAATACACATTTAAACCAATTCATTTACAATTAGGTATTCTGTCTTTTCAGTCTATAGTCAAAATATGTGAAATACCATCATAGAAGCCAGCAGCCAAGAGGTTATGTGGTTTGACGTGGAGCCAATCCATAGCAAAACACAGACCACTTTGACCTTTATGATCCGCCTTGTTGGAGCCCATCTTCAAAGTCAGAACTTTCTTCACCTGCACAAACACATCACAATAAACTCAACAGAAAACATCAATCTGTAAAGAATTATATAATATATATATATTCTCTTTACATAATATATGTGTGTGTACTATATATATTTATGAAGTATATATATTATATATATACATATAAAATAAAGAGGTAAAAAATTAATCCATGCCCATGCCATCCATCCATCCATCCATACGTACGTATGTACGTACATACGTATATATGTATATACACACATATATATATATATCATAAAAAGATTACATTTTTTTAATCATCTTTCAATATATGCACTATTAATATACTATATACAATCTAACATTTGCTCAATAGTCAATATTGGTTTCATTCTGCCACTATCAAAAAAAAAAAAAAATCTAATTTAATCCTCCGTTCTGTGCTTAACTTTTCGTTTATGAAGCACCTTCTACCATGACATCTAATTTCCAAAAGATCATCTCTCAGATGTGTGAAAATGTTAGCTAGACTGCCCATAAAACGGCCCAGAGGAGCCATTCTGAGAACAGTTTTAGTGAAAAGTCACCTCAACTGTGAAATTGAGTTACAGTGAAAATTACACATCAGATTCAAGCAAACATTCCAACGATCTCTTGCAATTCAAGTCAGATACTTTAGGTCTAATGCAGTGAACGTGCAAGGTGTCATTTATTGAAACAAAGACGGAGGTCTTATCAGTGAGAATACAGGGCATGCTAGCAGAGTGGATATTGACCTACCCGGCATATCAGCGGTGCTTGGCTGGTTTCTCCTATTGGAAAAGACATAAATGTTTTCAAAGCTGTGAACTTATAGATAGGAGCATGACTAGTCAACACATGACAGCATTTATGAAGAACCATAATCAAAGGAACAAGGATCAAATGGCATGTGCTTATTAGAAATAAAGTGTAAATAAGCAGCAGTTCAGCTTAATGTCATCATTTAAAGGGGTCATACACAGTACATTCTAATACTTCAGGTTTTTTTTTTTTGCATCGAACAGAGTAATGATTTAGCTTAGGACCATCTCTTGGACCATAAGAATAAAATGTGCTGCTACCCTCACAAACACTGCAAAATCTGGCAGTTTAAATCAGATGTCTGTATATCTGTAGTGTTTAAACAGGAATTCATATTCTCAATACACTAACAAATTAAAACAAACGTGAAGTGCTAGAGGTGGTGTATAGAGTCGCATGTAATATGAAAGCGTGAGAGACTTTGGTGTGTACAGACAGAGTGTGTGTATGAGTGTGCAAAAGTGATATATAGCCGTGCGGCTTTAGGTCGGAGGGGTGTCGGGTCGATCAGATCGATAAAGCATCGCACCTCTAAACCACTCATTCTGGCGGCGTGGCAGACAGACCTGACCAGGGGCTCTTTCTCTGGGCTGACTAAGGTTTTTTTGATTGACAGGTCCGGAGGAAAGGGGTGTCAGGTATTCGGGTGAAATTCATAGCCTCAAACACTAACAACAGTGTAGCGATGCATCTTTTTTGTCATTTCAATTATAGATCCTTGTCTGATAAAAACAAGCCAGTAAATTATATCCATTGAGAAGGGAGGAGTCTGCGTCTATCTCATCACCTTTTTTACAGGACACCCTTTCACTCCAGTGAAAACCTATTTATAATTATCTACCATAAAACCTCCAGACCCGAGAACATAACGGCAAGTGAGAATGTGGCTAACTCTTTTATCCCTAGCCTTTTTTTAAACGTGTCCTATAATTGCTACTGTAGGCCCTTTTCAACCAATAAACAAACCAATAATCAATATACAGTAAGAAAATGTTTGACTGAATGCACATGTGCTGTATGTATGCAATGACTAGCAAGAAATTAATGGAAAATTTAAATGAACAAAATCTAAAGAAATAAAACTTAAATAGTAATAAAATCAAACAAAACAGAATAAAAACTAAAAAAAAAATAATAATAAATAAATAAAAACCTAAAAAAAAATTACATAAAAAGACAATTTAAAAAAAATTACAAAATTAAAACAACGACAGAAACAAAGACTTATTTATATTTATATTATTTATATGCACAGTGTCTCTGCCCCACACACACACACCCTATAAAAGCCAAAGAGCAGGTCTGAGGTCAGTGAGAATGATCGTTCACTCAGTAATGAAGGTTAGTTCCCTGAGGGTGGAAAGAGTTCTTGGCCAGAGCTCATTGCCGGGTCACTGACCAAAGATTTCAGGAGAGTGAGTCCAGCAAGAACCACAAACAGTCTGTCAACAGGAAACGGTTTCTGAGCCCATCCCAGGGCCAGTGTGGAGATGTTAAACTGGTGGAGTGTGAGAAGCAATTTCTGTGGTAATATCAGGAGAATACAATGGGAACACAAAGAGCGGTGAGAGAAAGAATAGCGTCTGAAAGGTCATAGCTGGACAATATCCAGTCTATCATTTAAAAAAAGAAAGAAAGTAAAAAAATAAAATAAAACAAAAACTCATGAACATTCAACCAGGATTTCTCTCTCTTATCCCCCTTTTAAGACTTTACTAAGAATAGACACTAACAGCTAACAGAAAGAGATTTTTAAAGAAAGCGTTTGTTACATTGGAACAGCTGCTTCTGGCCTCAGGAAAGTGTAATTAGGAAAACATTAAAGCTCAGAGTAGGATCAATGAATTAGAAGCTCATAAACAGAGAGAATGAGACACTGGCAGCACTGAAGAAAAGAGATGGTCCATTAATGAATGAGGACAGTTGGTTTCTTATCTCTACTAGAGCAGGGCCTGAGTCTACCACAGAGAGGGCCCCAGAGGGACCAGAAGGATGGACCGTATCACTGCTCAATAACTAGAGAAAGCTAGCTGAACGTCTGAATGATAAATAGTGAGGATGGCAATGGCATGGCCCTTGTTTGCTAGTGTATTAAGGGTAGTAGAAAGCTGTGTTTATTATGCTGCGGATGTGATAAAGATGAGGATGTGAGTTAAAATAAATTTAAAAGTGTCCAGGATTCTTTAGAGGGAAAAAAAAAACAAAAAACGATTAATTCCATAAAATCTCTAGGTTGTCCATGAAAATTCTTGACAAGATAGTTTATTAATTTATAACTTTAAGTGAAATTATATTACTAATTATTACTTATTAGTTAATGCTAAATAAAAATATATTTTCTTTAAATATAT
>JAUCNO010000082.1:9079418-9090705 GCA_032353835.1 Enteromius viviparus | reverse complement strand
CTCTCACGGCTCGCTCCCCAGACAGCATGCCAAATTTGCTTATTCATTATTATGAGGAAAGCGTGAACTCTTGAAGTAGCCCAAAGAAAAAAAAGAGGTTATTTTTAATGTATTATAAAAAAAAAAATCTATCAAAAAATGTTAAAACACAAATTACAACAACTGTATAAAATAGTCAAATTACAATCAACTCAAATATTTGGGTTTAACTAAACAGAAATTTCTAAGAAAGAACACCTACTAGCCTATATGGGGTCAACATAGAACTTTCTATAAATGTAAAAGTTAATAAATTTATTGTAATTACATTGTATTATTTATAAATTACAATTGTAGCCCTAGACAGAAACTATATGATTTTATTAATACAGTGTGATTGATTTTATAGTCTTAAGCATTCAGAAATCACACAAAATAAACGTCCACGTGTCTGTTGAATAAATTAAATATGCTGCATCATTTCTATTACAAAAAGGTGGCCAAATTAAAAAATAAATTATAATAAATTAACTGGATATTGGAATTAAATCTTTGATCAATATTAAACAAAGATTGGATCGTCGATTATCAGGCCTTTAGTGCCCTTTGCAGGCATTGTATTAAATTATGTATTTTTACAGTGTTATTCAATTAAACCATAATTAAACCATATACCATATATTGGCTTTTTTTTTATATAATACATTTTACGTCATGGTAACTGCAATGTTAAGTCAGATTCTTTGTTGTTGGTGGTGAAATAACCGACAATAAAACACATTAGTCTACTAACGTCAGTCAAAGACGTTTCACAGGATTATAAACGTATATATACCTGAAACTGAAGCACTGGCTTCATCTTGGCTCTATTTTTCTTTCTCTGCGCCAGGTTGTGCTGATGTATTTTCCCATATATAGCCTAGTTGTCCATCAATTCTGATTATTCGTTTTCAGCTGCAAACAGGAGAGCGAGCGCGCGCGCCGGCGCAGGTACGGGAACGCATGTCATGTGTGCTTAGACTGTTCTGCGTTTTATCTTTTTTTTAATAATTTGCCTATATATAATATGTGTGTTCATGTTTAGATTTTTCTGTTTATGGAAAATTTTAAAAGGGTGGCAGGTCGCTACAAATAAATAAATGTATAAGAAACAGTACCCACAGCACAATAACCTGAGAGTCCAACTTCATTTCTCGTCATTAGCTGCGTTTGTAGCTGGTTTGTAACCAGACCGATAAACAAACACAACACAGACACAGTTATAACTTCGGTCCAGGCGCGTGCGCCCGATGAAACGTCCATACACAGTTCGCGCGATCACAAAGTGAAAGTAAAAAACAGACGCAATTTCAATACTTAACCAAATTAACAGTGGCTCCCCGATGCCCGCAAATTACATAATTACCCAAACATATTTTTGAAAGAATGCAAAAGCATTTAAATATATTTTCCTCCCTATATGATAGCCCGACGGGTAGGGCTGAGATGGATTTTGGTAGACCGACTGGAAGACACAATAGCCCTGAGACGTCGGGCTAGCGTTTTTGCGAGCCCTGAAAATGCCATTTGTGTGAGTAAATGATGGTAGACTTTCCATTCATAGGCCTTAAAAAGGAACACATATGGAAGTTTTTCCTCAAATGAAAAGTTAAGGGTTTCCACAGTTTTAAAGTTAAGATCTATGTTGCTATTTGCACGACTAAAAATGTAATCACCTGTTTGCATTCATGTGTGAAGCTAAATCATGCAGAGCAGGAGAAGCAACGTTGGCGTTCTGAAAAGGCCCAGATGGAGCGTAACATGCAGGAGAACCGGGAGCGCATGGAAAAGCTGGAGGGATATTGGATGGAGGCGCAGAGTCTTTGCCAGGCTGTTGATGAGCACCTGAAAGAAACTCAGGCTCAGTACCAGGCTCTAGAACGCAAATACAGCAAGGCCAAACGCCTTATAAAAGAGTATCAGCAAAAGTGAGAGAAAACACACAGATACTAATCCACTGGTCCTGTTTAGTTTGAAGCTTGACTGCAAAGATGAATGTACTTCCATATATTCACCTTTGTTATTTGTTAATTGTAAATTTGTGTTAATTTAAAGTCCAAGGCTAATAAATACACATAATATGGCAATAAATACAATTAGTATTACATAACAAGATTCTGACAGACATACATACTAATACTGTGATTTATGGGGACTCTCCATAGGCGTAATGGTTTTTATACTGGACAAACTGAATATGGTATTACCCTACACCTACCCTATGCTTAAACATACCCCTTACAGGAAACTGTGTGCATTTTTGGATTTTCAAAAAAACACCATTTAGTATTTTTTTTAAGCCTTTTAAATTACTGGGACACTGAAAATGTCCTCGTAAAACACCTACATGTTGTAATACGTATGTCATACCCATGTCATTATATAAATTTGTGTCCTCATAAACCCGCCCACACATATATTTCAGCTAATTTATTCAAAATAAAAATGAAAAAAGCAATTTATGCAGATAATGAGCTATCTGATACAATTCTTCTAAGATGACAATAAGGAAGCACATTTTTGAATGTAAAAACAAAACAATAATAAACTATTTTTTATAATTACGATTCAAAATCACACGTGTATCTTAAGTGCAAAGAAATTGTTATTTGTAACACCACTTCACAATTAAATCAAGTCAAAATGAACTTTATTTCATTTACAGTTTTTTTTTCAAAGATGTTTTTCTTTTAGTCATAGGGCCAAAATTATTATATACACACAAGTGATTAATTATCATTTTATAAGGTACTCAATATAGCTTCAGAAATGTATTAATGTTTTTTGACTTTTGGTTTTAATACAGGGAGATTGAGTTACTGAAAAAGAAAACAGATCAGCAGAAAACTCTAGATGAGACTGAAGCTTCACACAAGGAGGAAACAGAACAACTTCAAGACAAGGTAAAAAGTGATGATTCCTGTAATATTTAGTAATGATCAAATCCTTTTGCTTACTACTAATACATCAATAAAAAAAAAACTAATGTACAGTTTAGACCATTACATTCCAGCAGTCATATAAAATATCTCTTTTTTTTTTTACAGGAAATAGATCTTGAGTCACAAGTGGAGGAGTTGAAGTCACTTGAACCGTCGTAAAAGTAAACAATTGGTAAAATTATACCTACTTCAGTGTAAATGTTTTGGAACTGGGGAAACAGAGAATCTGTACTTTTGTCCATTTTGTTATTGTCAGTAAGCCCAAGAGTTTCATTCCTCCATACCTTGATTTCAGGCTTTTTATGCTTTTAGAGATTTTTCTCCTTTTTCTTATATTCGTTCTTAGTATTGTGGATAATTGTTTTACCCTGCAGTGTTTGCTCTTTAAAACCCTTTGTATTTTCCTTATATTTAACTCTAGATAATTATTCGACTGTCATTGGTAGTTTTGCCAAAGTTGTTCCTGTAATATTCTAATATACACAACAAAATCTTTTTTAAGTTACTCTAACATACATTTGGCAGAACAAAAAAAACTGATCTTTCATTAACAAAATACTACAGTGAAACAATTTTCCGGCCCTTAGTCCTGAATTCTACCAGAAGTGGTAAAAACAACATCTTGTATTTGAAGGCATCCGTTTCAGAAACGACCTTGCTGCTGTACCTTAAAAGTCTTGTTACTGTTTTATTTCATTTAATCCTGATGTCTTTCCTGGGCCGTCCCTTAGGAAGACCTGTTGTATATGTGATAAAACAGTAAGTATGATTGTTTAAAAGTATACATTCATTTAAATTGGGAAGCACATCATTCATGATGGAATGAAGGGAACTTGTGGAAAAGAAGCAGTGAAGGATGAAGTATTTCAGCTCAAATTTGTGGTCATTAAAAAACAACACATATTCTTAGCTTAGCCTTACTATATAGCCAGATTTTTAAGGTGTTTACATAAACACCTCTCTCCAGATGCCTCTATTAAACCTATAGCAGTCCACACTTTACCTCTTGTGCAAGGTTTTAGTGACTTAAACCTTAAAAACCAACTGCTGCCTTTTTCTCAGTATTACTCCTGTTCATAGTCACTCTCAAGTGTTCATTTTGACCTTCCCTTAAACCTTCTTTTACAGAGGCGGCAAAAAAAGGTGTTTGCTACTTCTTTCAGTAGAATTGTTCTTTTGTTCAGCTATACCAGACACTGGTAATAATAATAATGTATGATTATGATGGGACTGGACTCCACGTGTATAGTTTCCTTTTTTGTTTTTATGAGTGTGGTTTACATTTAGATGCAGTTAAGAGATTGACCTGTATGGGCCACAATAGTTTAACAAAGAGACAAAAGGACAGAATTATGATTCTACTGCCTGGAATGAATATGCCTCACGAATTGTTCAATATAATTAATCCTAATACAGCACACTTTTCTTAGACTAGCTGTTTGAGGAATATGTCCTAGATACAATGGCAGTGACTTTCACATCTTATAGGAAGATTATTAACATAATCATGTGAAATGTATGAAGGAACAAAGAAATATAAATGACTGTGATTGTAGTATTTAGTATGTCATTATGTCTTTACACAAGACTAAATTAAATTGATGAGGCATGTAAACAACTTTTTTTTTCAGTGCAAGACTTGTATGGAAAACACTCATGTGGTTTGTTGATGTGCTTTTATGAAATAAACAGTCAACGGTGGATTTGTAACTAAGGCTGCTTTGTTTTCTTCAAGTGGCACAACATGCTTTTTGTTATGCTTAATATAACTTATATGGACATGTAATGGTATAGTCCTAAACTTTTTATTTATTCAAACTAAATCTGTCAAGAGAGCTAAATAAACTCGGAGATGTACTGAAGGCTTGTTTGCAGTTCAAAGATGATCAAAAATGGGGACATTCATATTACCTAACACTAGAGGGAGTTAACTGATACATACACAGATTACAACCAACTACAAGAAGAAGTGCCCTATGGCACAGCTTCAAACTCTGAAGTTACTAATTTAAAGGATTCTTTCTGCTGAACTTCCTAAAGTTATAAAGAATATCATTAATTTATTAAAAGTCAATGCAATATCTAAAAAAAACGTAGCCCTTAAAGATCTGATACTAGAACCTTTGTTCTTTTTTAAACTTATGTTCTTTGCTCAGTTTTACATTTTGGGAAACATTAAATGGCACAAACTCATTCAACACAGTATTTAATCCGACTGCCTCTGTGGTAAAACTTGAAAAACATACAGATTAAATTCAGATTTGTAATACATACTATTCATCATAGAACTCTTTGTTGGTAAGCACTATTTCAATGGGCAAAAGGAAAAAAAGTTTTCAATTATTTTATTTTATAAATGTATTTGTATTGTTTTGGTAAAAATGGGAAATTTGCATAGGACCAATGTGCAACCAATGTCAGCAACACATGAGCATCTTCTAGCTCTCTGAAATTGTCAATAATGTCTTAACATCCAAGGATTTTTGTAGAAAGTTTGTTGCAATGACATATAAATCTTAACACTCACAAGTCAGTACATAAAGCACTTCAGCCTTCAGAGTTAGTAAACACCTCAACCATGTGACTTTACAAGACCTACAAGAAATAACTGATGTGATCTTTATGGTATCTTTAAACATAAATCAGCAGTTCCATATTTTGGAATGTTGAATGAACAGGAAATTGTTAAAAAGCAACTGAACGGTAGAAATATCAAATATACCGAGCGTGGCCCTTGCAATACTAAATGATCATAATTAAAATATCTATATTTAAAATTGGTGTAATATAAATATTATATTACATATCATTTATAATTCAAACATCTATAGAGGGATCTCTACTTGTAAACATCACATAGACATGTTTCATTATAATCAACCAGCTCTTAAGTGTGATCAAGGTCAGTGATGAAGAGGGTTTTCTACCTGGTTTGTGCACATTGTGACAGATGAATACAAAAAGGCAATAAACACATAGCATTTTATACATTTTACATACATGTATGGCAAAAACACATAACAGCAACCACGGTCACAGCGTACAAATGAGCATCAAAATATTTGTCTTTGAGGAGGCCCATTTGTAACAAAAGCAAAATGAAAAGAATATTAGCGGCAAAACCAAACTGATGAAAGGTTTCAGGCTGCAAGTTTCGCAACATCACAATCACTGTAAATCAGTTAAAAGTAGTTATTTATGCAATGTTCCACTACTTAAAGGGAGATAAACAAAACTAAATCCAGCTTAGATCAGGTGTATGCAAACTAAAAAGATTAACAGAAGCACATCAACAGATGATCGTAAGCAAGGAGGGATATTATGTCTTTTAAAAAATACCTGAAAATATATGCATCTATGCAAAACCAAAAGTTCTCGTTCTCAAAACACTCATTATCCCCACTTTTAAGGTTTCTTGACTAAAAGAAAATATCTTGCAACAAATACATTTACAGAATAATTGTTACTATGATAATAGAAACAAACGGTTGAACAATTACATACTTGTTAATAAAATATAGTTTTAACTTTTGCTAACTTTTTTTTCCCCCAACAAATTTCTTACAATCCAACAGCCTAATTAAGTGCCCAATTAATGTATATTCCAAATGGCTAGTTCAGACCTGTCTACCAGTCTCAGCAAATAGCTAGATAATTTTGCCTCAAAGGAACTTAAATTAACTAAAGTAGATTTTAAAACAAGAACAACAAGCTTTTCATAAAGACATCTCTAAATTTGTCTTTACTTCTTTAGTCAGGAGTGCATTTTCTGGTGATGACGGGTGAGATGGTATCTACGAGTAAAGCTTTTTCCACACTGAGTGCAGGGGAAAAGTTTGGTGCCATTATGAAGCTGTTGGTGAGCTTTGAGACTTTGTGGCCGACTAAAACTTTTTCCACAATCGGGGCACTGGCATGGGCGCACGCCCGAATGCTTCTGCTCATGTCTCCTCAAATCTCCTGACTGCCTGAAGCTTTCGCCACACTGTGAACACAGGAAAGGTTTTTCACCCGTGTGCGTGCGGAGGTGCACATTCAGTTGCCCAGAGTGGACAAAACTCTTTCCGCACTGCTGACATGTGTAAGGCTTTTCTCCTGTGTGTATGCGCTGGTGTTGCTTGAGGCTATTAAACCAACTGAATGCCTTTCCGCAATCTGTGCACAGATACACCTTCTCTCCCTGCTTAAAACAGTTGTGGTTCTTGAAGCCCTTGATTGTGCTAAAGCTCTTGCAACACTGGCTGCAGCTGTGAGGCTTTTCAACAGACAAAACACCCCCTTCTTGGAAACTCAGATATTTAACGCTCATCTCTGGATGGTGACGGCGGATGTGTTTGTAAAGATAGCGCTCGTCGGTGAAGGAGAAGGGGCAGTATGTGCAGGGAAAGATGCTGGCATCAACAAGGGCTGAGCTCGGGCGGTGGCCTTTGCGTCGTGAGTGGCTTTGCTGGTGGCGCTTCAAGCCAGAAGACTGGGTGAAGGACTTGAGGCACAGGGTGCAGCAGTAGGGCTTTTCCTTGGAGTGGATGGTGCGCTCATGGCGACGAAGGTTACACAAACGATTGAAGTAAAGGTTGCAGTGAGAGCAACAGTAAGATCCGTCTCCCTGCTCAATGCACTCATGGGCTTTGAGAAGATCAAAATTACTGAAACTTCTCAGGCATTCACCGCAGATATGTTGAGAATCTGCTGCTTCCTGTGGTTCCTCTATCTGATTAGTATCCCGTCCTGCACATTGGTGAGCTTTTAGTGTCTCCAGATCAGAGAACCTTTGTTCACACTCTGTGCACATAAGCACTTCAACCTGAGCAACACGCTTGTTTTTAGGAGGTCGTCCCCTTGGTCGGCCAACAGGTACTTTTTTAGGGTTACTCCTGCCTCTCAAAGAGATCTTAACGTGCCTCTTCGCTCTAGGAGGTTCATAGTTTGGGTCGAGCTTGTCAGAATTTGTTTCTGTTTCTCCCTCAGTCACTGCTGTGAGCGAGCCGCTCTCAACTAACTTGAGGTACTCTCCATGGTGATGGCGTTTCAGATGTTGATGCAAATTAGATTTGGCCACAAAAGAGAAGGAGCACTTTGTGCAGGGGTATACATCAGAAGGTCTGTCAGCAACTTTCTCTCTTTTTTCCTCCTCCAGATGGGTTTGTTGGTGTCTTTTCAGCCCTGTTGCTTGACTAAAGCACTTCCTACAACGGCTGCAGCAATAAGGTTTTTCTTTGGAGTGAATAGTGCGCTGATGTCTCTTCAGATGACAAGATCTCAGAAAGTTACGGCCACACTCATCACATTTATTAATTTCACCTGAAACCTCAGCAAGACAGTTTGCCTGGTCACTCAAACCATTACCACATGTATCAGACAAATCAGTGCAGTCTGACTTTTCTGACTGATGGATGGATTGTCCATTTGGGTTTGAAATTTGACCCTGACAGCTTTCTACCATTGGCTGTGTATGGGTTGGAGGAGCATCAGAGGCCAAAAGGCAGGGGTCTATGTTTACAGACTCAAGTGGCTGTATCTGCATAAAGTCTGCATACTCATTGGGGTGTGAGCGCTTCACATGAACACGCAGATAAAAAAAACTTGGAAAGGAGTAATGGCAGTAAGGACACAGATAGCCCTGGGTTGCCAGTTCTTCAGTTGGACCTGGGAAAAAAAAGAAAAGAACATATACATATATCAAATTACTGGAAAATAGCTAGGCCATAACATGTGTCAACAGCAATTGCTTAGCAATTTGAGCATTTAGCAATCCCTACAAAGTAATACTCAAGTCCTTTTAACTTTTCATATTTAGTGTTTACTTTTTTTCAAGTAAACACTAAATAGTTCAGAAAGTTAATCATGGACATGCCATCAAAGATGCAAAACTGCTGCTAAACAGCAGTGCAAGAAATACTGTGGCAAGTAATGGTATTCACCCTTATGTCATTCCAAACCTGTATGTAGGCATGGGCCGGTATGAGATTCTGACGGTAAAATAACCTTGGACAAAAATATCACGGTTTCACGGTATTGTAATTACTGCTTTACAATTTTATATTTAAATGTCTGAGTAAAAAAACTTTTTTTCCCAACTAAACACAGTATATTTTATTTTAGAAAACATATAGAGGGAAGTTTCATATTAACGTTGGTGTCTGTAAATAAAAGAAAATCGAATTGGTAAAGCAATTTACCTTGTGAATTGCTTTTCTTATCCCAGATCTTATCCCAGATGATGCCAAGTCCTTGAGCGTATTCTTCAGCATACCAAACTCTAAATTCCTGCCCTGGGTTAATAGGACGACAACAACGGAACAGAATACGTCCATTTTGCTGGAATGCAACAAGATTCTGCTCGGTTTCACTCCTTGAGCACACCACAAATCTAAAGCAAAACACAACATTGTGAAAACTATCAAATAAATGGCTAAATTACAAACGCACAACAAAAGTGAATAGACGGGCTTACTTCATCCAGTTAGATTGTGTGTCTCTTTCTGCATCTATATAAGTATACTGATTATTGCCTGTGTAAATCTAGAGAGAAAATACCATTATATTTTTGTCTAGCCAAATGCTAATATGATAATTATAACTCTAACAAATAATAAAACAGTAAGGTAGATACTCACTACCCAAGAGAAGACACTATCCAATGCATTTTCTTCTGAGGTCACTTCTCCATCAAAAGGACCAAAATGCATCCCCATTGGCACAGTCTGACCTTGGTTGAAAACCCCAATACCTGCATGAGAGATGCTTGATCGACCTATAACCAAGCCTTGCGGCAGTGTCAACAGGGCTCTCTGAGAAATGCCCATAGCTACTGGAGAGTCACATGTGAATAATGGTGGACCATGAACCTCACACTGGTCAATGTAGTGTTGGTGACACATTTCACAATCTGCCAAAAAAAAAGCAAATTGTAAGACAAGGAAAGAGCAAAGAGGAAAGAGCATTGCAGACAAAGAAGTGTAAAATGTACAAAAGAAAAGGGAAATAGATTTAAATTAAATAGAAATATAACTTTACACTTACAGAAATGTTGGTCATTAAACATGCTATCCTCCTGTTCCTCCATAATCACACCTGAAGAACGATTAGTAACAGAGCCTTGTATCTCTAAATTCTGTCATCACTTAGTGGCAAGTCTGTCAGAAGTTGAAAAAGCAGAAATGTTGTCAAAGTTATGGTGTATTTTGTTAGACCTACACCTCAGTTACAGCTAAATTAAGATGGCAAGCTTTAGTAAGACAAAGAAAGAATAACAATGTATTACAGGCATAAATTTAACATACATTCTGTAAGTACATGTAAATTTGCTGTCGTGACACATTCTAGCAACCTTGTTTTAAATCTAACAACAGCAGTTCAATAATGACAAAAAATCCAAGAAATGCATTCATAATTCGAAAAATACATATAAAACCGTTCAGACAATCCAAAAAGAGAGATACATTTGATGTGTGTATGTCGATTCGAGCAACCTGGAGCTAGCATGGTAGGTCTGTAAATAGTTGGCTTATAATTACTTCTCTTTAGTATAACGTTACAACAATACCCACCCAGACTGTCAGACATTATTTCACCAAGTCGCACTTTCTGCTTGTTAACACTGTACAAACATTCGGACACTAAAGTAATACACAATCCTTTTGGACATTCAGGCTTACTAGCTGGCTAGCTAAGCAGAGCCTAACTCAGCGCTTCCCGAAACAGGAAGTTGTAATACGCGTGCGTCTGTTTGTGACGCAATCATTAACCTTGTTTTATTGCAAATGAAACATGCAAATCTCACAACAGTAAGAGAAAACAAATTAAAACGAGTCTTTAAAAAAACTCATCTCAGTGCAGTTCAAAACGCTATTAGTTTGTTTCATGATTATTCAAATGGCAAATATAGGCTAATCAAAATATATACAAGATTGCAGTCAAGTGATTCAAGGAAAATACAGGCATATCTTAACTCAGTGTTACAAAGTTCCCCATCAATGTAACTGGTTAGTGTTCTTGCTAGTTAGCCCAGCATCTAAAATCTAATCTGATAACAGATTCGAGATTCAAGTAATAGTAGATTTTTCTTCTTTTTTATAAGTCAATACCAAATTTAATTCAGCCAGAAATTAACTTTTGCAATGGAAAATTAAATGTTTAGTGATATGTTCAAAAGATGTTTTTTTTATTTTATTCATTTTTACATTTTTTTTTTCTCTGTACAGGGCTCTCAAGCATAGACATATATTTAGTAGCAGCAACATCGACCGATAGGGGAGAGTGAGGTAAGATGAGCCAGTGGGTAAGTTGACCCACCCCTTGTATCTAGGTAACTGTGTACATGTTTT
>JAUCNO010000082.1:9058332-9079318 GCA_032353835.1 Enteromius viviparus | reverse complement strand
CTCTGACCAAAAGCCACTGAACAAATAATCAGGTCCCAGATGGGTTCGTCACTTTTTGAGGTCCCCCTGAAACATTTGCGTTGTGGTTTGTGTGTTTGCAGCGCCTGTGTTGTCAAATTGATGAAGATGTTTTTTAAGTTGCAGCTGTTTTTTTCTGTTTACATGCGTTATTTTAAAGTTGCAGCGCGTTGAGCTCTCTCGGCCACCGTACTTTTGAATGCTGGAGATGCTTTCACTCTAGTGGTTGCATGAGACACATACTGTCCAGGAGTTGGTGGATGCTTTAGTCCAGGTTTGGGAGGAGATGTCTCAGGAGATCATCTGCCACCTCATCAGAAGCATGCCCAGGCGCTGTAGGGAGGTCATACAGACATGTGGAGGCCACCCACACTACTGAGCCTCATTTTGACTTGTTTTAAGAACATTACATTAAAGTTGGATTAGCCTGTAGTGTGTTTTTCCACTTCAATTTTTAGTGTGACTCCAAATTCAGACATCCATGGGTTAATAAAATTGATTACGATTTATAATTTTTGTGTGATTTTGTGGTCCGCACATTCAACTACGTAAAGAACAAAGTATTTAATAAGAATATTTCATTCAGATCTTAAATGTGTTATTTTAGTGTTCCCTTTATTTTTTTAAGCAGTATATATATATATATATAAACTGTGGTCTAGCATTAGGCATAAATAATTTTAATAAATAGTAAATAAATGTTATTGGCTACCTTGCTCAGCCCAACCTGTGAAAAACAGCTTCATATCCCTTTTAAAAAATTTTACAGCAAAATTTAATCGGGCAAAGAACAAACAAAGTAGGATGGTTTTTCATGCTATAGAAGAAGTTTCCACTGCTCTAGAGTAGTGGTGATGTGCTTTACATTACACCACTCCATTCGATGCTTGGTGCTGTATTTGCAACTGATTGTCCTTGCCATGTATAACCAAACTGTTTTATTTCCTTGGTAAAAAAGTGACATCTCACAGCATGAACTGGTTGATGAATGTACATGAATGTACACATTACAAAGTGTTTAAATGTAAAAAAATGAGAGGATGTTTTTCTCTATATTAACATCAGTTTTTGTTATGTGAATACTTATGTGTTTGTTTAAAAGTGAACATATACTAACATTAGCTGGACGCTGCCAAATTGTTTTAGTTATTATACATAAAAATTATTATGCCTATTATACTGGTGATTAGTTCATAAACTGTTCTTGATTTATGAACTGATCACCATATGAAAAAAAAAAGATTTAATGTTATGCCAATTCTCACATTGAAAGAAATTTTGTTTTAACATTTATACTACTGCAGTGTCTTGACCAGTAGATTTTCATTCATCGTAAGTGTAAGAAATAATAGTGACAAAGCTGTTGTACGCAAAAGATAAAAATAAATGAGTGTATGTTTTTCTGACAATGTAAATACAATTGTAATTTCTTTTTATAAAACCAAAAACAAACAAACAAAAAAAGAAAGTAAGAAAGAATTATTATCTGTGGTAACTGACAACATAACTGAACCTGGAACATATAAAGCACCTCTATGGCACCTGCACATCACAGTTGGGCCACCATGTCAAGACCGCTATCAGAGGTAACTGACTGAGGTAAGGTTTAGATTGTGTTTCCTTTTTCTGGGAGATGATTGAATTTGAATGATAAGAAAGAGGCTCTACTTTAATCCACTTGCAGAGCTGTCTGAAGTGCTTTTATCTACTTTCAGGCTAGAGTCTAAAAGTGGTTTGTTGGATGAAAAGACCAGACTCAGGTCCACCCTTAAAAAGTTGTACATTTGTGGGTATTGTACATTTCTTGCTCATTTTTTAGAAAAGAATTTTAGGTACAATAATGCTGAAATAGCACACCTCTTTTCACCTGCATGATTTAGTATCATTCATATAGCACAATCAAGTTACGTGCCAAAGTTTAGAGCTTTTTTTTAACCAACCTGAGTTATTTTTAATAGTAGACTAACAGTGATGATTGCACCACTAATGAAGAAAATTTAACCATGTGAGGTGAAATTCAGTGGGACTGAAAACATCTTGTAAAACTGCTTGTCTATTTTGCCCTGGTCATCTGCATAATGGCACTCTTATTATAAGTCATATTTTCTGCACAGAATATGTTTTCTGGTTGTAAATTCTGTCCTGATATTTTGGCATTATTACGGAGCATGTAAGGTCATGCAGTCTGTGCAACAAAATCTTCTATAGATTAAGCAACTCCAGCATGATTGATTCACATTTCATGGGCGAAATACTAATGTGGCTGAGAATGTTGAAGAAGAATTATCAAACAAAACCCTGTTATTTAGATTTTTTATATAATATGGTGCAGCTGCTATCTTCCTCTTTGTTACAATATCACAGGTTAACATTAAAGTATAACAAACAACTATTTTAGACAATCATTTAGAGTGCCTCAAACACACACACACAAACATCTTGTTACATTAAGTCCATAAGTGCTCCAGCAGGCCACAGATCAATCCGAATTAATAGCAGCCCACCCACATGCAGGTCATCATTTTAAGTAGCTGTCTGATTTAGTTTTAGTGTGAGACAGAAAAAGAGAAAGAACACAGGCGGGTGAAATAAATGAAAGATTACTTTCATCAATCCAAAGGCTGTTTTTTTTCTGTTGTCTAAATAAAATTACAGAAGCTTCAGTAGAAAAAAATAGCCTTTGGGTTTGGAGGCAGTACTCAATTAATATCTGTTAATATTAAACAATACTGCAATATGCCTGTCAAGCCAGAATATGGATTTGCAGAAGAAAATAGTATAAAACAAGTCATGTTTCAGTTTGGGGGAGGCATCAGTGATCTTTTCACAGATTAACCTTTAAATGTGACTGGACAGACACCACAGGCTTAACATTATATCAATGAGAAAAATCAACTTTATAAATAGTGTTAGCATTTGCACCCTATTATCTATCTTTATTTTAGCTACAAAAACTTACAAATCTGTAATGTGTTATTTTATTAAATGGCAAAAAAAATGTTAGAACACACTTGATAACTGTCATGAATATGGTAAAAACATAATAATAATAATAATAATAATAATAATAATAATAAAAATAATACATTTTAAACGCATACTAATGGCTTATTATAATTTGCTGTATTTATTCTGTTATTTTTATTATTTGATATGTTCTGTTATAATGAGTTTCAGTACATCCAACAGAACCTTATTTTGATTCTAATTGAGTATTATTAGTCCTTCTAGGATTTGTCCAAATTATGACATAATTACATTAGCATTTTCGTCCATTAGTATGTTATTTATAAATTAAAATAAGAATACATACAAAAATATCTGAATCAATGTACTGAACACTGAACAAATTATCTGTAGTTCATGGAAATTACCAGACCAAATCGTTTGGAAACACCAGACTAAATTCCTTGTAGCTTCTTGATGCTGTGCTGATGTGTGCTGCTGGTTGCGTGGAAACTGATCAGTGCTCTCTCTCTCTCTCTCTCTCTCTCTCTCTCTCCTCTTTCAAACGCGTCCAAAGCTCGCGCTGCTTGCGGATCTCCAGCACTAATCCAGAAGGAATGTTTGTGCAAATGTCAGTTGAACAAATGTCAACTTCTCTGCAGCAATCCCACAAAGGCGAATGCCGAAAAGAGCAGATGAGGTCTCAGAAGACAGAGAGGAGAAATGTGAGTTATTCTTGTATATGAATGAGAAGTGCGCTGACGGTAAATTTCAACGCGTTTAAATAAGGGAATACACACTTAACAGCTCTAGAGTAAGCTTTTAGACAGTCTATGGGTGTTTGAACAATATGTGTAATTACAGTGTAAAATCCTGCTTTTATTTGTAATGTTACTTTCTTTCAGGAGTCACGCCTCTAGTGAATGAAGAAAAACTATGCGTAACTAATTAAAAGACACTTGTGACTCTTGCAAAACACAAACTGTTTTACTTACCACTAAATATTAAATATTATCACTATACAAAAAAAGAAAAAATATATATCTGTGTACATATTAAAATGTGATATATATATTTAGGTTGAATTTAAATATGTTTTTGTCATTTAATACACTACAAAATGTGGAAATGTTCATTTCTACCCATAATTCTTAATGAATTTATGTGGTCAGGTTGGTTTATATGCTTTTTGAATGAATACAATGTATTATGAGGTAATTTAAATGGCACAGTTCTTACTAAGGGTGGACAATACCTACTGTATTTAATCAAACATAGTGGAATATTTACATGTGAAATTCTGCTTCTCTTTATTTATACATCACTTTTTTTGTTTGTTTGTCTGTTCATGTTCAAAACTTTAAGGTAAAATGAAAAGGTATGTGCATGAAGTTGTGTGATTTATGATTTATGTTTGTTGTTTATTATTATTATTATTTTAAATTTAGATAATTGAACAGTACAGGTTGACAGCAGAGACTCCGTGTAAACTATCACACGCTGCCAGCTGCCAGGAGCACTCAGACATTGTTTGAAATGAATTATTAAACAAGACTAGAGATGAGGAAGCACAACAGCAGAACTGTATCTCAAGATTGAAACTTGTGACGGTTAGAGAAAAGACATAGATGAAACCAAATTATAAATTATTAGATGCATCAAACTATTTTATTTTAAACCAGCATTCTCTGTTCTCTCAACACCCATAGGCTACATATTTTACATTTACACTAATGTGTACTGAACACTGTAAAGCAGAGTTTTTTGAGAGTGCATGATAAATAGTGAAACATGGTTCTTTTGATCAATCCATTAACCCAGTAAAGCCAAGGATGTCGCAAAAACATATCAGTTAACTTTCATCTAACTGCAGCTCTTAATGTAAAAGCTTTCCATAGGCATCTACCACGCTGTCTCATCCTATAGTGCTTATACTGTATACATTCAGCATGAGCAACAGTTTTATAAAATAACAAAGTAGCAGTATTAGGCCAATTATCATCTCATCAAGTTCTATCTAATGACATGTCATCCAGTCCAGTCCAGTTCAGCTTTGACAAAACTACTTTCCATCTTTCCTATGCCCACTCTAATGTATTTTTCATTCCTCTTCACTGTAATTTGTATTCTTGTTTAAGTCTGGACACAAATCTTAAGGCAATTCACTGAAAAGCCATATCATAAGTCAGGAGTTGCTAAAGACAAAAAATATCCATGTAACTGTCCATGGTTGATGAAAAGGCATATGTAGTTCTGTGCTGATATGTGTTGTCATTTGTGGTGATTAGTGCTGATTTTGTGATTTTATGGTCAACATGAATAATTTTATATTAACTAGTTAAGAGGTGTGAAGGGTAAATTAGCACACAAGCATCCTGTGCTGCCTATAAGAAAATAAAACAGGTCTTGCTGGCTCTTCAATCAAGCTGGAGTATAAATTGTCATATCATGAATCATATCATGTACATCTGTAATTTTGTGACTGTAACCTATTATGTAAGTTAAAACCAGCATTTAAATCAGTAACTCATTGTTTTATTCTCCTTTTCCAGTCTAATTGGGTCCGTTGGCCTTTCATTGCAGGGGCAAGGTCACATTAGTTTTCTCCCTCAAAATGATCTCTCTTGAACCTTTTATCCTCATTTTTCACCCTTCTCTTCTTTCTTCTCTTTTGTAATGCAAGACGTGCTCCTCAGATTCTCTTGTTTCCTATCTTGTTCTCTCTGTTGAATCATGTAAACATCCTGTGTGGTTTCTCCTCACCCCCTACATGCTTCCCTCTCATGTCTTGTTTTAACCTTTATTTTGTTCATTTCTGTCCATTGAGCTGCCATTGAGCTATCATTGATTTTTTTTTCCCTTTCCCTCTCAGCTGTATTTCTCTGCAGATGTGTTTTAGGTTTTTGTTGTCCTCATCTTTCACTGTCTGATTGTGTCTCCTTATGTGTCCGGCCTACACTATCACTTGCGAAAATGTCATGACAGAACCCTGTTGTGTATTCATGAGTGGTACAGCTTTTCCAGGGGGTTTGTGACTCTTATCTAACCTATCTTCCATCACTTTGTTCATCCTTAGGTCATCCTTCGACACTTTAATAGAGAAAACCTAATGGTACAGCAAGGCTAGAATCACTTTTCTTTTAAACCTGGATAAAATAACTGTCTTGTTTTTTTTTTCTGTCAGGGAAAGACTTTGGTCACTGAAGCATGAAAGCTGAGCTAATGTCTTCCTTTCTCCCTCTCTCTCTTTCTCTCTCCCTTCTTCAGCCTTCAGTCAGGGCTCTATTTGCCTGACATTTCAGCTGCTTTTGTAGTCTAGAATGTCTTATTCCCCCTCCCCTGAATAAACTCCCTTCTTTAGGAGACTCCCACTCGTTATGTGATACTAAGAGGTACTTAGAGATCGATTTCATTTTTTAATCTGCGTAAGTGGACAGTGGCTTGTCCGCTGCCATTTGTCAACTACAAACCCAGAGACTTTTGGTATTTGAAAATTATAGGTAATAAGAAGTGATGCAATAGAACCAGTGATGTGTATATTGGTTGAAACTGTAGGTTTGTGCAGAGTTGAAATCATTTTGTAGTTTTCCTTACAATAGTTAAGGTTTGCAATTTTTGGAGCCAACCAAGGAAGCTGTTATCTAGAGCATGTTACCCTGAAGATTTGTAATAGGATAGCCGCTTCTTATATGCTGCTGATATATTAATGAGCCAAGGTGGGAAGCTATTTTTAAAAGGTTGGACAAAATATATGAGAAAATTGTAAATTACAAAACAAGTTGTTGTTCATACTTGTTCTTTAGACGAGCTGCATCTTAAGTGAAACTATTATTATGTATTACTGACCACAGCATTGGTGGGATTAAATATCCAAAATGGCTACCACAGTTCGAGTAGCAGGCAGTGTTCCTTACCTGCCCTCTCTTGTACTGTACATCATTTGGGCTGCTGTCTTTTCCATTTGCAATATTTAGAGTAACCGCTGTTTGCGGTAAGGCTAATTATGTTAAATAAGCATTCAAAGAAAGATTTATATATAACATTTTTTAGAATAAAAAGAATAAAAGAGTGTATGCCGAACTTTGCAAGTTAGATTTTTTGTAAATGTCAATCTGAAAAACACTAAGAAAAAAACATTGTCCCAAATGAACATAAAACTTTTTAAGCATCTTTCCAGCTGTCACAGCACATGGGTTTGCTGATTTTGGGTTTGCAGATACGTCTTTGGAAGGTGGGGTTTTTGATAGATGTTGGGTGATTGAAGGGATGAAGGCACTGTATTAAGCAAATCCTTTTACATTTCTAGCTGATTTGATTATGTTTTTAGTACATAATTTCATAAATATTTCTCCAGTGAACCCCAGGAAAACTTCCAATTAAAAAAAACGAGAAAAAAACCTATTGCGAAACCATTGTAATCCAGATCCAGTAGGTCACTACTTATGTTTTATGTTGTTCAGCAATATATTCTGCCTATTGAATTTTTTTTTTCTTGAAGAAACATCTTGTTCACAAGTCATTTTTTGTAAGTCCTGGATTACAGTAATGCCTGTGGCAGAGTTGTGAATTAGACCATCTTTGCAGGGTTTTTAATCAACCAACACTTTTGAGGAAGTGCCACTTTTATGTTATCAACTTAAATGGATATTCCTTGAAGGCTTTTTTTTTCTTTCTTTCTTTTTGTGAAAGCATTGCTTTCACAGTGTGTCTGGCAAAAAGAGTATGAAGCAAGAAGGGAAATAATAATAGCTAAAAATTTGAAACGTTAAGGCAGCAGTCAGCTTAGTCATAATTTATGTGCTGTATGTGTTTGTGATACTTGCATATAAATTATGGTTCTTTAAGTTTATTTATGTATACTACACATAGACAATGAAGATACCGCAATTGATTTCATAACCTGCCCATAAACACACAGTACTGACATTAGAGAATATCCTAAAACCTCAGATTCATAAAACGTAAAGCATAAAACAAATTTATGTTCTGCAAGGTGTTACCATCAATAGAATGATCCAGCAGCAGTTTTTGGGGAAAAAATAACCCTGCATTATTTTAGAGTGCAGAAAAACTACCCAACACCCTGACAAAAACATTAAAAATAACCCAACAAAATAAACCGACAGACTGAACCTTTTTGGTTAAAAAAAAATTAAAATAAATAATAATAATAGCCCATTTTTTAGAGTGTAGGCTATAAGGGATGTAATCCACTGCATGTTAATTAGGGACAATCAAACTAGGCTGCCTGCAAGAAAAGGAATTACACAAGAACAAATCCTCCAGAGCTCCTGATAATGGTAATGAGCATTTTGTTTCTGAAACATGTTGCAAATGTAAAACCAATCACAACTGCCCCATCTGACCAATCAGAGTAATGTAGGCTCACAGACAGGTGGGGTCTAGAGTGACTAAATATACAAACAAATTGTTTTATTAAAGAATTAAAGTGTTTTTTTTACTTTTTTTAGATATAAACCTGCTATAGGATAGCCTGGGCCCACCCATACTTCCTTTGGCACTACATTCTTTTTGCGAGCAGAGTTAGTCTGTCCAAGCTGCCGTTTTAGAGCATTTCATTTCCCCCAAAAAAGTGGGAACCAATGAGAAACAAGCTCCCGCCCCACCGGCACTACTGAGGCGGGTGTAACGCGATGAAGCGGCAGTTCTGTGACAATACCAGCTTTTAAACATGGCGTGTACCGAGCAACAACAATCGTTGGACTCTGCTGTGGCAGCTGTTTTGAGAAATTTTCATGACAGGTTTTCTTTGAAAATGGAGCAGAAGTTATTAAAGTAAAGACATTTTGCTACTGCTTTAATGAAGCTCGCTACAATTGGTTACGGTGTCTTTAAGTTCCTTAGCTATGCACGTCATCAGAATGAGTGATCTAATTGGTTGTAGTATACAGAGGCATCTGATGGGCGCAGGTTAAGCCCGCCTCCCAGAAGGCGTGTAGTAAGGTAAAGCTCCTATGAGGTTTATAGTCGCGGAAGCCAGGCTAGCTATAGTAGGCCTCCAAAACAAAATTAAGATCCTTTAAAATAGAATAATATTGGCTTTATTATTTAACTCTCCTTTTTAATTCTCATTCTTCAAAATTATCACACACAGGGAGCACAAAAGCCTTCAAAAGAAACGCACGGCCTTTACACATTCTGAAATCTCAAACGTTAAAGAAATGTATACTTTCCATTAACTAAATGTATTCTTCAATCTTCTAGGCTTGCAAGCTGTTGGGCCTTTTGATGTTGGGTACAGCCCCCTGGATGCTCTCAGCACAGGCTGTACTTTAAAAGGGATAATGCCCGCTGTCCCACTATGCTGCTACCCTCAGGTTGGCTGCTTCGGCACTCTGTGGTCATGTGGCTGCTTTTTCACAGCTTAGTGCTGATGACACTGTGTTTCCACCATGCTGCGACATCCTGCTCCAAAAGCTGCTACTGTTCAGACAACGAGGGCTCATTTGGTGGTAAGACTATGCGCTGCAGCAACCTACATCTTACTGAGATCCCTCTGGACATTCCCAATGACACACAACGCCTTTATCTGGACTATAACCTCCTGACCAGCATCCCTGCCAATGCCTTTCATGATCTTCCACTGCTAGCTGAACTGGATCTCTCCCACAATGAATTAGCTTTGCTTGAACCTGGAGCCTTTAGAGGCTTGGCAGTTTCTCTACAATTTCTGGATCTCTCGTCCAACCAGCTTAATACACTGGACCCAGATGCCTTTGAAGATGTAAGAGCAAGATCCAACCTCACTGGAAACCCCTGGCACTGTGACTGCAGGCTGCAGACAGCCCTTCCACGTTTAGACCTAGAGCCTGTCTCTTTGACTGGCATTATCTGTCAGACATCTGAACCCTCAGACTCTGGAGCCCAAGGCGTGCCTTTCCTGCTGGCCAAAGACCTGGACCTGTGTGTGGTGCTCAAAAAGACCACGGACGTGGCCATGTTGGTGACCATGTTTGGATGGTTCACCATGGTCATCTCCTACTTGGTCTACTATGTGAGACACAATCAGGAAGATGCCAGGCGCCACCTGGAGTATCTCAAGTCTCTGCCCAGCAGGCAGGGCAAGTCTGAGGAGTCTTCCACCATCAGCACTGTGGTATAGTGCCAGGTAAAGTGCTTATGACATGTGGGGGAAGCTTCTCAGGCTGCAAAAAGGCAATGGCACACTGGACAATGGGCTACCTTTCTCTAAAAGTTCAAATTGATTAAATCTGTAGAAAAACAGAGAAAACTGTCTTTGTACCCCTTGAATCAAAGAGCATTTACTTCAAGGAACCACTCAGGATTGATCAGAACCCTCCCAAAGAACCACGTCTGATATAATAGGATGCTTTGTGGTCAGTGGATTGCAATGTTCACAACAGGGAAATGTGAAACATATCATGCTAAAACCATCCACATATACACACATGGACAGAGATGACTGGAGACAGAAGGAGGGAAATCCGTCTAATCCAATTCAAATGAATAATTGATTCAGAAATGGCTGAGCTTGAGGTTCATCTTGACTAAGAGGTTTGTCTACTCTGCATGCTTTTAAAGGAGGCGTTGTCTGTCTTTTTTTTTTGGTTTGTTTTTTTTATCCAGTGGTTTTTTTCTGTCAGATCCCAATTTGGCAGGCAACGCACGAAGCGTAAAGCTCTCATCCTACTGGGTATTTGCAAAAAGTACTGTTGTTGTCCCTGCAGGCAGCATCAACATTTTACAGAGCAACATATTCTTGCATGCATCAATGCTTTTTTCAGGTGTCTCAGTAAACATATACAAACTGTGCAAAAAGAAAAAGCACTGTAGTTTGCTTTGATTCGCAGTGGTTAGATTTTTAAGGGAGCAAAGAAAATGGTTAATTATTTTCTTCATGAATCCCGCAGTCTTACTGGATCTGTGACTTAAAAGAAATAAACAGGTTAGCTTGTTATTTTTGTGATCAGTCACTGTTGTTGTTTCTAGGAAAACCCTGAGATGCTTTAAAACATGAATTAAAACGTTTCAAACTTTTATGTTTAAAGATAATGAGATGTTGTTGACCACCACATAGTGTGTTTGCACTGTTAGAGCGAATCCTTGGTATGTCACATCCAATACTGTGTGATTGTTCAGTTTCTTGTGTTGAGTGCCAGCAGGGATAATAATTCAGAATGTCTGCCAAGATAAATCTTAAGTTGAAATCCTGAATGTTCTGCCTGTGTGATTTAACATCTACAAAGCTTCACAAGTCAAATCTGTAAATTAAGAAAAAAGCATTTTGTTATTTTTTTTTTTTACAAAAGGCAGTGAAGGATGTCATGGAGGTCATTAAAAAAAGTGCACACTGTTCTAAAACCTTATGAGCTGCCTAGCAAGACATATTAACATATCATATGCGCTCCTTATAGGAAAGCTGTTCCAAATGATAAGCAGGCATAATGTTGCTTGCATCTGGCTATGTAGACAGTAGCTAACAAGGCAGCTCACTATGTAGCTTTAGTCCAGAAGTGGTTGTAAATTGGTTCATATGCACTAGGTTTTTATAGTAAAATGGAAAGAAAGAAAGAAAGAAAGAAAGAAAGAAAGAAAGAAAGAAAGAAAGAAAGAAAACCCTTTACAATAAGGTTCTAAACATTAACATTTGTTAATGCAATATTTATGAACAAGCAGTGAGCAATAATTTCTTAAAACATTTAGTAGTTGCCAGACGTCTGTTTTTGTGAGCTCATCTAAAGTGAGGAATATTTATACCTGGCAAAGCATTTATGAAGCAGATGTAAAGACTAATTTATCTTCCAAACAGAAAATGTAAACAAACACAACACAGAGGGATACAGAACACAACATATTCTTTCAAGATGTAAAAAATGTAATCAAACTGTACACCTGATAATTTTTTTATGTGTACATTTTGATTTTTTATCATTTTTTTTGCATCTTGAAATTAATAGTTCTGTAGCCTTCTGTGTTGTGTTTGTTTATTTTTCTGTTAGGAAGATAACTGAGCCTTTAAATCTCTTTGACAAAATCTCTCATTTAGATATGCTTATAATCAAGAACAAGGCATTTATAAGCTGCATTTATAAACTGCTTACTAATGACTATTAATGTTGAAACAATGCTTTATAAAGGATGAACTGACTATTTACTAATGCTTAACTAATGATTCATAGCTTGTAGTTATTATTAAGTGTTACTAAAACGTGTACAGTCAAAATCTATTAGTCTATATAGAAATTTTTGTTCAGTGTTTTTCATACTTGCAACTTTTGTTTGCTAACCTTAATGTGTACAACCTTATTGTAAAATTTTAGTGAAATTATTTGCAAATCATGCAAATATTTGAATTTTGTTGAATTTCAGTGTTAGCGACAGAAAATATATGCATTATGTGGTTTGTTTGAAAGTGTTATCTGAATGAGAGTGCCAACATGGCATTTTTTTTTTTTTTAGATCTCTTTGATCAGGGTGTATTCAACCCGTTGATCCTAACATTATTCAAGAATTATATAAATGTCATGTGCAAAATGAATGGTTAACTTATAGTTAAACCTTATTTTCATCTGTAATATTTTTTTTTTTTATTATTATATGGATTGTGCACTTTAGCCTGTTAATTTCCTGGTTCACCAAATAAATAAATAAATTAAAAATTGAAAAAGACAATAACTATTTGTTCCTATATGCCATTTATCATAAATTGAATCCTAAAAGCTTGGTAGATTGCCAGGTTCTTTGTAAGGCGTCCAAATACCCCTGGCCATCTTCACAAACATTTGTTCAAACAAAAAACATAGTAGCCTGTATCTGTAAAAGTAGCTGTGAAAGACCCTGGTACAAAATGACCCACAAAATATATATAACCATTATTTATGATGGTCATCTCAGGATGTCTATACTGCACTATTTGCTATAAATTTGAAATATAACAAGCATTCAGCAAATCTGAGTTCAGGACAAGTTAAAACCCTATATGTAACTCTGAATCACAAAAAAGTCATAAGGAGCACATCTTAAGATATTAAATAAAGATCACTGTCTATGAATATATTTAGAAAATTTCCTACCATAACTATATCAAAACTTAATTTTTGGTTACTAATATGCCTTGGAAACAACTTAGTTTGGACAACTTTAAAGGCGATTTTTAATTTTTTGTTTGTTTTTTCCAGCTGTTCTGATAATTGAATTATTGTCTGATCCTAATAAACCATAAATCAACATATTTATGCATATTTATGATGTATAATCTTATTTTTTTTTTAAATTATTATTATTATTTTTAAACCATATTAGTCCAGGGTCACATATGTTAAAATATTCATGGCTTATATTTTATATTTAAATTTACTGCTAAAACAATGACAATTTTCAAAGAATAATTAAAACAAGTGATTTATACATTTTTAAGCTTTACATTTGCAGTTAGCAAATTGATTCCTTTTTTATGCATTGTAAGTGTAGCTTACAATAAGTGTAGTGACTGACTAAATGACTGAATATGAGTAAAATGTTTTAGTTTTCTCCCTACCAACATGATGCTTTTACTGAACCAGAAAGTATTCCAAAAACAAAACAAAAGTTGAATTTGTGAACATGTTAATATTAGTTAACTATTTTATAAAAATTACATGTTATTAAGCATTTATGAATCTTAGTTAATGCTAATTCCAACATTTGCTAGCATATTAAAATCAAACATTGCATATAATATTAGTAATATTACAGGGCTTTGTGTATTTGAGTGAATGTGTTTCTGAATGTGATGCTGAGCACTGGCATGTTTTAGTCAAATTGTTATGATAAGGCATATGATCAACAGCAAGGTTATAGCTTAATTTCAAATAGTTTGATGTAGTGCGAGTTGCTTTGGATAGAAATGTCTGCCAAATACAAAAATAACTTTCCAATTGATAATTTACATGGAAATATAAAAAACATCAATGCAAAAATCAAGAGGGTGATCAAAGCATGCAATGCCATATTAGTGCATGACCCTTCAAAGGTAATCTGCATTTGAGAGATGCTTTTAATATATGCGTAAAAATCTGATTACAGCTACTCTTCAGAAGTTGCAAACACCTTGGCTGATTTTTGGATACTGGAGAGGAAATTGATATTATACACTTGGCACCTGTTTGAGATTGCAGGTCCTGTCAGGAGAACCTTGATTGACTTTTGAAATAACCTCTGGAATTATTCTCCAAACACCATTTTAATGGTGCAATAAATGCCATTTATAATGCATGAAATATTCTAGAATGCCAATCAATCAAGATGCCACAGAGGTGAGGCCCTCCTTACTGGGTTTTCCTTACTGGGTTGCTGTGAGGCAGATTTCCCTGGCCTGGACTGTTGCCCAGAGGACCTTACGGAATCTTCCCATCAGCTAAGAATGTTCTGAAAGGGTATTCCTATGGGGGCCAAAAAGTCGAACACAGGAGAAGAAAAACATGACCTAGTCTAGTTACAGAGCCTGAAATAGTGTAAGTCCCACCAGTATTGCATACTGTTAGAATAATGAACGACCTAAGCATTTCTACCTCAATTAGAGCAGTATATTGGTTTAGTATACAAAATAAAATTAGAGGGGATCTTAAGGTCAACGTGAACTACTTTTTTCAACTAATGTTACTGCAGTATTGGTTTGTGGTGTTTTTTTATGTGTGTGTGTGTGTGTGTGTGTGTGTGTGTTTAAATTTTTATTTGTTTTATTTTAAAAGCACTTTTAGTTAAATTAGGATTCAGCTTTAAACGTGAAAATGGAATAGAAATTAGATAGCATTCTTAAATTCTGACAGAAAAATGTATATAAAAAAACATAGACTGTAATAATTATGAAAACAGATTTAACCAATGCAGTAAACAATGTATTATTTGTAAAACAAAAGAATGTATTTAATTTGTCTTTTCAAGAAATAATGATACCTGTATCTTTTGTTTTGTTCTGCTTTATCAAACATGCTTAATTTGTTTTGCAAATTTATATGGAATTTTTTTCCATTCCATAAACTACTAATACATTTGCTATAGTGCTGTCAAATCATTAATCGCTATTAATTGCATCCAAAATAAAAGTTTTTGTTTACATAATATATGTTTGTGAATTGTATGTATTTATTATGCATGTGTAAAGACACACTCGTACAATATATATTTAGAAAACATTTACATGTATTTAAATGTATATTTTTATATTTATATAATTTATATTATAAATAAATATATTCCATATGCAAATATGACTTATTTTCTTAATAAATTCAAATACACATAATAAATATACACAGTACATAATTTAAACAAAAACTTTATTTTGGATGTGATTAATAATTTCTATGATTTCTAGAAGTCTTTATGTGTATATATATTTATCCATATATATATATATAGTTTATCGATCTGATGTATCATTCATGGATAAATGGCGAATGGAATAAGTTATCTGGCACATCAATTATTCTTTAATTTATTTATTTTCCTTCTTTAATTTTGTTGACATAGCAGTCCTCAGAATATGAAATGAAAAATATAATATTGTAATATCTAAATCAAAGCAATGTGATTAATATACTGTTACTGTCAATCCTGCAACAATAAGCAATTTACAAGATTAATTATTTGTGCATCATGAAAAACACGAATCCCATTGCAATCTTTAAACATTTTGAAATCACATCAAAGATATTGTGTGGTGAGTGAGTATTTAATGTAGCAGTTCAAACAGAGATGCTGGGTTATTTTTTTATGTGCAGGGATTTTAATGAGCAACAGCGATAGCTAACAAATCTAAGTACAGAATCACGAGAGAATTTCCAAAGGGTTGAAATAAGCAGCCAGGCATGATGAAGAGTAAACCAACGTGAATCACACAGTCTAAAAGCACAGGTACAAGATAACCAGACAGGAGTCAGATGAACCATGGCAAGACATGACTATGATTACAGAAACCTGCAGCAGCAATTACATCTGAGACTTGACCAAAAGTGTGCAGAGAGTGAATGTGACTATAAATACACAACAATGAAAAATGATGAGCAGGTGTGAGCAATCAAGATCGCAATTTCAGAATCTGGTGGTTACAGAGCATTCGGTGAGTAAAACTATCAGCAGGCATTTCAAACACTTCATAAAGTGTAAATGAAGCATATGAAAGCTGAATTTCATAACCTTGTGAATTTGAAGGTTGAGTTGACAAGTGAGATTCGTACATGTTGATCTACAGTGTATGATTATGAGATTTGTAAAAAAACAATGGTGGTAGATGAATTTAAGAAAATATTGAGACCTATATTTGCAATTTGTGATCATTTAAATGGTATGGCACCTGCTTGTTACCTGTTTCACATATGACTGACAAATATGCATCATATTACACTTATTACAATTTTGTTTTTGGTGTGTTAAAACTAATCCAGATGGGTGGAAAATAATAAAATAAATAAATCTTATATTTAGGCCTAAATATTTTTATGTCTGTCAGTAAGGTCAAATGTAGCACATGCCTTGAGGCAGCAAGTTTAAATATGTGCAAATAAATGAGATTAAAAAGCTTCTGTGCAAAGCAGTTGTGTGGCTTCAGAAGACTGCTACATAAATTATTATAACTATGATGATTTCCTCCCCCCAAGCTCAACAGCTTCAATGTTTGGAAAACACATTCATAAACAAATCTTGTCCTAACAAAACAAATAAAGACATGCATAAAAAAAGACTTAACTAATAATAAGCAAATGAAGGCTGAATATTAATTTTTGGCCCATAAAGCCATCAATTTCGGTATATTTACTAAAATATAGAGAGTAAAACGTTCATTTGCTCATAACTCACTGCAAAAGTGTAAAGTTTTACTATATTTTAGTAAATATACCGAAATTCATGTTACACATGAGACAAAAATCACACAATGACAAAAACAGAATTAAACAATGTGCGACAGAACAGTAATGTTTTTTACACACAAGACATCACAAAAATTGTACAGTATGTAGTTGTAAACAAAAACCTTTGTCCCTGACATTTCAATAGAAGAGTAAATTAAGAGGTCCAGCAGGCGTATGTGTGTGTGTGTGTGTGTGTGTGGAGGGGGTGGTTTAACAGGTAATGTTACAGTCCTCTACCAAACACACACCTGTTGCCTGAGGTTCATTTACATTTCAGACTAGCTCAACTTGCACTTGTATGGAGGCAGTGTGTGTGCGGCGCGCGTCCACACTTCTGCTTAACAATGACTCTGGGTTAAAGACGTGTTCGGAAATTGTAAATAAATTATTTATAAATGCAGAAAGTATGACTGAAATTGTTTTGTGTTTACTTTTTGGTGGACCGAAAAAAAAAGTTGTATGCAGGTCATCAGATGACATTAATATTCTTAATATTTCTATTTACATAAAACTAGGTTACTTCATTTTTTTTTATCATTTATCTCAATTTCAATCTGTTGCTTCTTTCTGTCTCTTTGATTCTATGAACAACATTGCCCTCTACAGGTAAGTACTACATGTTAATGTAAACTCCCATTATTATAAAGATTAATATAATTTGTGTAGGCTTCAGTAAACTATATATATATATATATATATATATAATCTCTAGATTGTATCAATGTAGTGCAGTGGGTGACTTGTCAGCAGCAGCATGACATATATTCTGATATTCTGAGATATTCTCACCAAATCTATGTCATCCTTTGCCAAAATTATTTTCTGTAATTCCTGTGGTTCTTCACTTAATTTAAGGTGCTGCAAAGCCTTTTTTTTTTTAGAATGCTGACCATAATTAAAGGCAAGCAGAGCCACAGACCTCCCAAAACAAGAGCAGGTGTCTCATTATTGGGACAGATCTTTTCATAAATGCTCATAAATGTCCACACAGCTTGAGTCAGGCAATTAAAAACTTCAAAGAACTCCAGAGGTCCTTTATTCATGCTGAGGACGCATCTTCATCAGACAAGTTTTTGATCAAACAATAAACCCTAAGAGAATGAAAGGTTGGTTATGAATTTTAAGGGTGTATGTAAAGCTTACCAGTTTTCTTTGCCAGCTACTAATTTCTTTTTCTTAAAACACATACAATTTTAAACTGTTACTGTTACTTCTTCTATTGTATATAGCATGAAAGGTATATTAAAGAAAATAACATATTGATATTTAGGGACCAAGCACCGAAGGTGCGATGGCACCCATTGTATCCGTTGGTGTTATTATTATTATTAGGCCTAACATTACCAATAGCAAGTTCAGGGTCTCTAACTGAAACTGTCTAGTGCCATCACTTGGTCAAACTTTCAAAAGAATTATTCTAACAATGTTTGAACCATAAGCCACACAACAAAAAATCCTTTCCTCTGAATACTTGGCTTATGCCGAGTCGGATGAGCTCCAAATTTTAAAAATGGTAAGATTTTATTTACTATTCTTAATTGTTTATAAAACCTACTTTTTCGAACTCATCCTAGGCCGTTGTGCCAATTGTCGTGAAAACTGACCCAGAACATCTTCAGACCATGCTGGCAAAAAGTTATGGAATTCAAGTCAATTTTGTCAGCCGTTCTCGAAAAACTAAATGTTTGTCCAAAAATCACAAAACTGGTCTTTTTAGATTTGGTGTGTCATGCCGAGTCAAACCATATCCAAATTTACCATGTCAGTCATTTTGGGTGTCGGCTATTTAGAATTTTGTTCTAAAATGCTGTTTATTAAGAACGCATTAGTGTATTGTATCAAAAATAGTTACAAAAAGGTTCATCCCCATGCCCTGAAGGAGCCTGAAAAGTTTTAAGTCAGCACCATCTAGTGGTCAAAAAATGTAATATTCACATGACTACAACTTTGGGTTTTTTTAATTTATTTTTGTGGGAGTCACCTTTTTAGTCTCCTGAATTGTTACCAAATCCAGCAATAGTAAACATGTCAGGTTTTGCCTTAAAAACACTTGCAGATATCTAAGAAATCGTTATTCTGATCGACACAAAACCACCGCAGGAAATTTGAAAACATACCATGCCAGCTAAACGCCAGTGCATAATTGCCAAAATTATGATAGGAAGTGGCACAAAAACGCAAACAAAGTCAGAAGTCAGTAATTTTTTCTCTTCTTTTGAACAAAAATACCTGTAACTCCAAATAAAAATGAGATATTTTCACCAAATTGGAAGCACATATGTATGGGCACACTCTAATAACACGTGCAAAATTTGGTAGGATTGCGCCACTTAGTAGTGCTATATTTGAACAAAACATGAAATTGCCATTGACTAAAATAGAGTATTAGGTTATAAAATGCTATATTTTACCAATGCATTGGTGTATCATTATGAAACTTTGTATGTTCCATTAAAACCATGAACTCAAAGTGCTTAAATGGTTTTGCCTACTTGTGGTCAGAAGTCAGAATGTGGTTTTGCCACCAGAGTGTTTGGCCCCAAAATTGATGCTTGCAGCTATATTTATTTATTTTCCAATGATTAATTGTTGAACTTATTCAGTCTGTGGGAATCAACGTAGTAAAACATTGTACTGAAAACATGCAATAGCAAAAAAGCATTATGAGTGTTGTCACAGAGGTGAATGGTCAAGCACTTCAAGCTCATAGAACGGAAGGGACCCATTTGGTCTCTATCAGTGACGCCATGATTGCATCCTATTTAGATTTCTTCACTTCTAAATATTCCCTCTTTAAACAGTCATCCTCTGAATGATCTACATATGCAAAGCTTGTTCTTGAATTTGTCAATGATTCGATTAAATGGCACAATACAGAATAAAATTCTGACCAACTGTTTCGAAATCAAATTAAAAATGGTCTCATCACTAATGTGCAACACTTTCAGTTAAGAATGAGTATTTGTGTTCCATCTGTGTAAAGGAATGAGTGACTTTATGCTAATGGAGAGTTTTGTGGGAACACACTGAATTTGGCAACACCCTTCTTCCCCTTTCTCTGTCTGTGGAGCTGTCTGTCTATTTCCTCTGCTCAAACAATGAAAACATGAATCTTTTTTTGGTAAAATCAGAGATTTCACACTGTGCATGTACATGATGTGATGATGAGGTCACTTTTATTTGGTTACGATTCAATTGATACTGCTTGTTTCCGTAGAAACACTTCTTCCCCTTTCCCTTGTCTGTTTGACACTACCTCTGCCCCTCTTCTTCCTTTGAAGGAAACTCTGCCTTACACAATGACACTTAACACCACATGTTTCTACCAATGGTTTTGGTGCAATGATGACGAGTTGGAAAAAATGAGTGTTTTTTTTGACCATCTATTTATCTATCTGCCAACTACCATCTATTTACCGCTTACAGTAATATAAAAATGAATGAACAATTACATTATTCTTTTGTTCAGCAATAATCTCCAAGTACATTTTTTTTCAGTTCTTGGCTGAAGAACGTTATTTAAATAAATAAATGGAATGGAATATTAAATATTATGATTCAATGGACTAGGAAATAATTACTCATACATAGCAATTCACTCACAGTTATCAGCTCTGTAGTGAAAATCCCCACTTTATGTCACAAAGTTATTACATAACTTGGACATGGAACAACAAGTTGGAATTTCAAGGGAGCATTTTTTTGCTGGTTGCTTACATAGACCACAATACAATGCAGATATATCTGAGTGTAACTGTCTCATCAATGCTTCTATTTAAACTGTTTATTCTGTTTATTCTGTTTGGGAGTGAAAGCCGAAAATTTTAGCGGTCCAAAAAATACACACTATTGTGAAACACAAAGAAATGAAAGAGAACAATACCGACATCAATGTGCTTTTTTTGGTCACAAAATGTTTTATTATGCGTACACATAAATATAACCATGCTGCATTAAAGTTAAAGAAGGTATTATCATTATAATATAATATAATATAAAATTAAAAATATATGTTTTCAAAATCTCTCATAGTGTGCTTTGATCTATTCTCTTCATAATTTTAGAAGTATTATCTAAATATCTATCTATCTATCTATCTATCTATCTATCTATCTATCTATCTATCTATCTATCTATCTATCTATCTATCT
>JAUCNO010000082.1:9046276-9058232 GCA_032353835.1 Enteromius viviparus | reverse complement strand
TATCTATCTATCTATCTATCTATCTATCTATCTATCTATCTATCTATCTATCTATCTATCTATCTATCTATTTGTCTTACAATAAAACTTAAATTAATAAACAATTACATTATTATGAAATTCACTCAATAATTAATAATAAATAGAATTAATACATTGTATTTGTTGTTATAAGTGCTAGTAATATAACTAACACTACGGAAAAACTAATAATTCTAACAAGTACAACACCATGTTGCTAAAATAACAATGCTGTATATAGTAATTACAAAAACCTGTCATGACTCTTTAATAATACATTGTGTATTGATTTGTTTCTTGTTAAGGGCATTGAGAAGTTATAGGAAAATAAAATTAATATCATAAATTCATCAGCATTTAGCTCGTAAATATGTAAATAATAACTTTCATTACATTCTGACCATTCATCTCAATATCTAGACGACGTCACAGAGGAATTTCCCCTTGAGGATGTATAAATTGTGAACATGATGAGACTTTGTTACTGCTGCAGTCTGGTGACTTTGCACATTTTGTTTTTGATTGCTGTTGTTATAATGAACTTCCAGGGTAAGTTTTGTTTTAGTTTCTAATCATATAATTCTGATTAATTTAGTTTATTACGCTTTTTTTAAATTATGCTATACTATTTACACCATTTTTAATTTAGTTGGTTTAGGATTATATGATGTATTATTATACTATAGGTTATTACTTTTTTTGTTTTAAGTATACCTTTTACAGCATAAACTGGAATCAGGTGCATTTATGTCAAATCAGGTTGCCCAGGCATGGCTAAAGCATGTCAGTGTTTAAGCCCTGTGTGAGAGATCTGCGTCAGTGTTACGCACTTCTGACTGCTTCTGTCTCTCACTCTCTCTCCCTCAGCGGTTCTATTGGTCACACTTGTGGGAATAGTGACATCTGCCCCAATCTCTGACAAACTGGACATCATGAATAAGGATACTATTGAACAAGCTCACAGTTTAACCAACAAAATTCTACAAGACATTCCTATAACTCATGCAGCCTGGATAAACAGCGAGGTAAGCATATTTCAAGAAATCAGCACAGACACTAAGAGACTACAGTCCTCTGTATTCAGAAGAGCAGTCAGTCAGAATAGGGTTTTCAGTGATTCTTAAAATTGTACATTTGGTACATCTAATCTTCCATATTTGGCGAAATGCTTGTCATATAATTTTTTATGTATGTATTTTTACATATGTGCATTTGCTTGTATGATAATCAAGTGAGTAAAGATCTGGGCGGTCAACTGAAGAGATGTTGAGTTGATCTTCGAACGTACTACCACTGCAAATGTTAATGCAAAGTTTTCTCACATACCTTCATAGCTCTTGCTATACATATATTGATACATTGATACATACATTGATATACATTTACAAGTGAGCCAAGTCATTTGGACACTTCAGTCACACTTGAATGTTACCACATTAGATACAAATTATTAAATTAAGTGGCCTTTCATTAATCTTTTCTCAGAATAGCTTCCCTTTGAAATTATTTTTAACTAGTGTGAAGTTGCTTTCTTCAATGTATTTAGTTTCTGATACAAGTTCCCACAGAGCAAACACTGGTTTAGTTCAGATTAACTGTGTAATCAGTGTTTTGCTACCACAATGTGTCAAATACTTTTGGCGGCCACTAAATGCAAATTTGCTCTGGCATGTATGTGAGGAGTATTGACACAAGAGCAAGAAACTTTGTCCTGTCATGTTCAAACAAGTCAATCTTTTTTTTTTTTCAGAGCTTGACTTTGGGCGATAAAACAGCTTTGCTGGAGCTGCAGTTCTTGAAGAAAGATTTGGATATACCCTCTGCCCCAGTTCTTCAGAACATCTCCAGCATGGTAAGGTTTATTGAGTTTTTTGTTGGTTTGTTTTTGGACTTAGTCAAGCATGACTGTTATTTTTTTAATCATACTTAGCTAAAGTGTATTATAATAGTGGAATTGTGGAATAAAAGATAAAATAAAAAATATAACTTTGTTCTGTATAAGTTTTGTATAAGTTCAGCAAATAAACTGTAAGATCTCTCTGTCACTGTCACAGGAATCCTGCCTTGCAAACATAACAAAGGGACTGCAACTGCATTTGAACCTCTTGACAGAGATCAGCAAAGCAACCACACTGGCTCAGACCAACCAAGTCAACAACCTTCAAGCTGAAATTGAAGAACTTCTGCATCTAATCCAAAAGGTATTGTATTTGACTTGGGGACTGTTCTCTTGTTAACGGGTAGATTACATTTATTTAAAAGTTTTGACTGTTTTGTAGAGTCAACTTCTGAAGTCCTTAGCCTGTTTAGTCATGCCTTGATTTAGATACTCACTTTCAAGTACGTCTAATTTTAAATTTTGCTTGGCATCATATTACAGGGCCTGCTAAACCATAGCAATAAAAATAGAGATGGTCAAAGCTTATGAGAAGATGGCAAAAATGTAAACCTTACTATCACTGTGACGGAAAAAAATATATATATACAAAATTCTTAGTGTGTGGGGAACTTTTTTGACTGAACTACAATAATACTCTATTCGTGTATTTATGTGTTCATGTATTTTTACAGCTGCAGAGACAGGCAGGATTTGACACATCAAAGCAGGGATCAGATGAGCAAACCCCTGCTCATGACCTAGCCAAGAAACTCACTGATACATACGAGACCCAAGTGGCGGCCCACCTCACACTGCAACAGCTTTTGGACTTCAGCTGTGACATCCTCCGCAGCATCCTCAGTATGAACTCCAGCATGATAGAGAACCCTAACACTATGCAGCTCTGTGTAAATGCAGGAGCTCCATGAGCAGCCTAGAGCATAAAGACCAAAGTATACCTTAGTTTCTGACACAAATTCATCTTTCGAAATATACTGATACTCTGCAAAATATGCTGAAACACTTGCAGGTTGATTGAAATTGAAAGTTCTATCTTTATCCAGGGTTTGTGCTATTCTTCCACATATGTTAGGAATAATTGACTTCCCTATGGAGAAAACAAACTCTATAGAGTATGCATAGATAAAGAGCTATGCATATACAGCATTGTACCCTAGCATACATGTTAAAAGCAAAGTATACTTTTGGCTTTACGTAAATATACTTTTTTTTTTACATAAAAACTTCAGGCAGGACATGGAGGCACTGGTATTTGTTTTCTTCAGATTTGGTATATTTATTTATTTAATAATTAGATTATTTATTTTATATTTTACACGGCTTTTTTAGCATTATTTATTAATTCAGCCATTTAGGAACTCCCTTAAATGAGTGTATTCTTTAGAGTCTCAGAAATGTATTACTTAATTCACTGTGAAATACTTTACTGTGTCATACAATCTGACCACATGAGCATGTCTCATAAATTTCTAAATGAGAACATGGTCATTGGATTGATCTTCTGATCTCTGTGAGAACTACACACTGTTTTTTATTAGTCATTTCATGTGATGTGCTCTTGTTTTTATTTTTGTTACCCATGAGATTTTAGGTGAGTTTATGTATGATTCAGTGTTATTTATTTATTTATTTATTTATTTAATTAAAAATAAATGTATTTATTTTTGCCAATATTTGTTGTGATATGTTGGAATATTTAATGATGTGCCTTGTATTTGATCAAAATAAATATTATTTGAAGTTAACGTGTGTTAAACATTAATTGTTGCTCAAAGTTTATTGCTTTCTGTATTTGAGATGTAATTGTATCAGCCAATTGACAATGAATTAGGAAACAAAGGCCCAATGAACTACAGAAAAATAATGCACAACTTGCTGTTGGGTATGCATTATTTTTCGGGACAGATATACAATTAGTTACATGTGGTTGCTGGTGTGGAGAACGTCTAGGTTACCTATTGTAACCCCCGTTCCCTGATGGAGGGAACGGAGACGTAATGTCGTGACGACAGACTGGGTCATATACCTGGGAGCCCTGATTCGCTCTAGTATTGAGAAAACGCCAATCAGAATTCTTTCTGACTGGCTAGTGGAATTTGCATGCCAAGCCCCCCCGGGCCACCAAGGGGAGGTAGCGTGCAGTCTGCAGTATGGAATGTCCCACTGGGCACTATCACATACACAGATGCCTAAGGGTCTAGCTTCTGCCCACAGGGGGAACCTAGTCGCACATAGGCGGGCCAAGGGAAGACACGAGCCTACCAACCGGGAGGCTTACTTCGTGGAATGGTCATCGCATGAGATTACCCACAGGGAATCGTCCATGCGGCCACCCATCCCAGGTACAGGGGCTGACCTTTCGGGCATGCAATGCCTGGATACCGGGCCAGGTGCCAGACTGCTCTGCCCAGTCTGCACCACGGGTGCTTGGAGGTTGTTATCCACGGCCTCGTTGGGGCACTGTTGGAAATGAGAGGCGCTCTGATCCCTTTTGAGGATATGTTGCCGCAAGCCTGGACACCAAGCGATCTAATCCTATCTGCTTTGCAACAGAGAGGAAAAGACCGGTACAACCCGGAGGTTGTAATACCTTGCGAAAGTATTTGGTGTTGCCCAGCCCCCAGCTCGACATATATCTGCCAGGGAGGCCCCGTGTGCCAACACATGGGAGGACGCTACACCCCTGGTGGAGTGAGGGCCAACCTCTGCTTGGAGACAGCCTTCCCTTTCTGCTGACCTCCGTAACAGATAAAGAGCTGGGTGCGGTCCACGTAGATGCGCAATGCTCTTACGGGACACAGCAATGCCAAGGCTGGGTCTGCCTCCTCCGAAAGCATGGCTTGCAGATTCACCACCTGGTCCCTGAAGGGAGTGGTGGGAACCTATCCAAGCCAGGGTCTCAGTGTAACCTGAGAGTAAGCCGGCCCGAATACAAGGCACTCTTCGCTTCCCGAAAATGCTTGGAGGTCCCCTACCCTCTTGATGGAAGTGAGCGCGACCAGGAGCGCCGTTTTTATTGTCAGGTGTTTCAGCCCGACTGATTCAAGCACCTCAAAGGGAGGCCGGCTAGCACAACAGAGAGATCCCAGGAGGGTATGAGAGGCGGCCGCGGAGGGTTTAATCTCCGGGCGCCTCTAAGGAACCTGACGATGAGCTGTGTGCCAGGGCATCTGGGCCGAGGGTCCCCTCGGTGCACGAATAAAACCACTGGCAGTGGGCCGACTCGTGGGAAGCGAACAGGTCCACCTGTGCTTCCCCAAATCGACCCCAAATCAGCTGAACCGTTTCGGGATGGAGACGCCACTCCCCCGGGTACGGGAGCTGCAGCGCATCGGCTGCACGGTTGAGCTCCCCGGGGTTGTGTACAGCACGCAGTGACTTGAACTGGTGGTTGATGTATGCCACAGTCGCAGTGTTATCCGTGCGGACAAGCACGGGCCGGTCCTGCAGTAGTGGCCGGAATCGCTGCAGGGCCAGATGCACTGCTACCAGCTCTAGGCAATTGTTATGCCAGAGCAGCTGGGGCTCTCCCCAGAGTCCCGAAGCTGCCTGCTCGTTGCATGTGGCGCCCCAGCCGGTACTGGATGCATCTGTCATGACGACAGCGTGCCGAGACACCTCCTCTAAGGGCACTCCAGCCCGTAGAAACGCGGGGTCTCTCCAGGGACTGAGAGCGTGGCGACACTTTGGTGTGAGAACCACACGGAACGTCCATGCCCATCTCGGGACCCGGGAGTTTAGCCAGTGTTGTAGTGGTCTCATATGTAACAATCCGAGCGGCGTCACCGATGCTGCGAAAGCCATATGCCCCAAGAGCCTCTGAAGGTGTTTCAGTGGTACCACCTTCCTGCCTTCGAGGGAACTCAAGCAGGTCAACAGAGACTGGATGCGCTCCTCTGTGAGGGGCGCTGTCATGCTCACCGAGTCCAAATGCACACCGAGAAAATCATCCTCTGCACTGGCGAGAGTCTGCTCTTTTCCCAGTTGACCTGAATCCCCAGACGAGCGAGGTGCCGGAGCACCAGCTCCCTGTGATCGCTCAACTGTTCCTGGGACTGACCCATGATGAGCCAGTCCCCACGCCTCCAGTCTCGTCGATAATGGAACCAGTGGACTCACCAGTTTGCCAGAAGGGGTGCAGCGGTACGCAAGACTGAATTGGACAGCGGGCTGACTCAAAACAGCGTTGCGGCGCGCAGGACTGAATTGGACAGCGGACTGACTCAAAACAGCACTGCGTGTAGCCCCGGAGGGACTGGCCGAAAGCCCTTGTGGAAGCGGGGCTTCCAAGAACCACGACTTTCTGGCCGCTGGCAAAGCAGGGCGCTGTACATGACCGCGAGACAGCCGGTGGCTGCTCACCGTCGTGTGACAGGCACCATGGCCCGGAGTGTTATGCAACGCGGGAGAACGCTGCTGTGAACCGCGGCCGGCCAGGTACCAATCGTTGAGCTGAGAAGCTTCCGGGCTAAGAGGTTTTGACACCTCCAGCCCGATGCTCTCGGCTGCCCGAACGAGCATAGCCATCATCTCAGAGTCCGTCTCTGGGCGAACCGCTCCCGAAGGAGGCAATTCATCAGAGACATCACTCCATCCCCCGGAGTGACAACCCATCCCCAAACAGGATTGGCACTATGAGAGGCACGGGAGGCCGACAAATAGTGACCACAACCAGAAGGACACGGTCGAAAAGGCATCTTCCACCCCGAAGAAGTTGTGAGACGCCCAAGGGAAATGCTGTATGCACAGGAAATCCGTTGTATTGCACCTTTTCACCACAAAAAAAACAGCCTCCGTTCAAAGTAAAGTATTACAATACTGCAGCACTTGCGATCAGTAAGAGAAAACCACATAGGTAGCTCTCGGCTCTGATGAAAAATCTAATTAGTGGTTGCAGCTGTGCCCACTTTATACCCGGCACGCCGGGAGTTGGCTGGCATGCAATTACCACTTGCCAATATTCATTGGCGTTTTTCAATACTAGAGCGAATCAGGGCTCTCAAGTGTAAGACCTAGTCTGTCATCACGACATAACGTCGTAGTGACCGACAGACAAGGGAAAAAAGCACTTTTTAAAAAGTTGCTTAAATATCTTCATTAATAAACGTTGTCGTACAGACAATGGTCAAAACACAATGAACGGGTGTGACAGAGGCAAGGCAAAGACAGAGTCGAATAACAGGTAGAAGGTCAGGATAACAAGCAAACAATCAAATACCAGAGTCCAGGCAGGAAGTCGAAGTAACAGGCAGAGAATCAAGATCGAGAGGCAGTCCAAGGTCAAAACGATAAATCCAAACAAGTTGTAGAAAAACCAGTGTCGGCCGTGGCAAGACAAAACTTCGCGACTAGCTGATCTACAGCGTGTCCTTAAATAGTACCGATAAACAGCAACACCTGGCGCTGATGAAGGTCGGAGGGAGCCACAGAGACCGCTGTTACACACAAACACATTTTTGGACTTTATGTTCTAGGAACAAATTGGAATTGGAAGCTCACCCCAGCAGAGCAAAATTCTGACAACCGCTACCGGCTTCATTACCATTCAGACGTTCTTGCTTACAGCTCTGCACTTAGCTTTCATGTTAAGTTTTAAATAGTTTATTTTATTGTTGTGATTATTATTATTCATGATTATTTTATTTCCTTTTATGTAACGCACTTTGAATTACCACTTTGTATGACATGTGCTATTTAAATAAATTGCCTTGCCTTGCCTAAAATGTTGTATTTCCACCATACATTTTTTCAGCATATTTTCTGTTGATTCAATTGTAATTTTTATTTATTTATTGATATATCTGTTTACATTATGTCATTATACTTTGTTATTGTTCCTCCCTCACTATGTGTCATGTTTGTTGTTGTTTTGTAATACTTTTAAGTTTAAACATAAAAATAAATACATTTGTTGTAAAAATATGTTTTAAAAAATATTTTGAGCTTCACATTTGGGAACACTGTTTACTCTGAGGCATTTCTATGTTGTTAGGAACATAGATTTAATAAATGTATTTTGTATATATTTATTAAACAGATCACGTTTTAATGATCTATTTGAAGATTGGAACAAAATTGTTCCTTGAACAAAAAGTCAAAAATTGTAAAAAACAAAAAAATACAAAAACAAAAAAAAAAACAGTAAAACTTGTGTCTCAGTATTTTCACTTTTATATTTCTCTTGAAAGTGGCATTTTCCAGTGAACATACTGTACAGTATTATGTAATCCTGATGGATTGTTAAACGTTTCTGATGAAACTTCACAGAAAAAGGTTCAAAGTTTTTTACTGGAAAAATAATAAAACCTGTGAATGAACTGTGTGACATAAAATCCATACAATTGTTATACAGACATACAGATATAATCAGTTCAATTCAAGCTTATCTCTGTAGTGCTTTTCACAATACAGATTATTGCAAAGTGACACATAACGGTGCGGGGAAGAAGGCACAAAGATAAAGATAAAGTCTTTTAATCAAGGCACAGAGAGCAATCTAACATAAAGGGTAGGAGAAACACACAGCCCTGCTAAAAAAAAAAACTAACAATCATAGTCATACAGCAATCAGTCGGCGCGGTGCTGCTTCACATATTACATAATGATCAGATATTTTCGGACCTAGGTGATTCACATAAATGACCTATTTAATTAAAAAATGATGAATTTCGCCAAAAAGCAGTTGGAATCTCATAATTACATGAATTCTGATATTGTATAAATGCACCCTAATAGCGCTTCAATTACGCGGACCACAAGGCTGTGATTGGGCTGCTTAAACCCCTCCATCTGTATGTATTTGAGTTTTGTGTTTTTAGCACTGTAATATATTTTAAATTACAATATTTAAAAATGTAATATATTTAAGTCAAACAAAGCAAAGAACAAGCGTCTTATCATTGTCGTTATCCAACACAGCACAATACATCACTTGTCCGCGACAAATAATGTTGTTCTTCCTTGATAACACGTCCTTGTGAAGACTGAAAGGGACCTATCTTCCTCTATTGTCTCGCTTTTTGCAGTTTTCCATAAATTATCTGTTCTTTATAATATATATATATAATATAATATTTATTATACTGATGCTTGTCTGACAAGCAAAATGCCCCGTATACCATAAGGAAGTATCATCAGATAGTGTTGCCACAGAAAGGCAGAATTCTAACTCCGAGTACAATGTTACATGATGTTATTTCGAAATGACGGTAATTACAATATGACGTAAATGCAGGCATAACGGTCAGATAATTATCTTGTTGTAACATGTTTTTCTGTGGAAGTCTTTCTTCCACTGAAAAAACTGTCATGGAACATTTCCGGATTTAGTGTTATAAATATGAGAACATAATTCAGCAGGATTCAGACTTCAGTCAACAATTACAGACATCTGTATCTCTTGACCTACCGTAGACTGCACAGAAACTCCAGGTAAGACATGAAATGAGACGACAAAAACTGGTAGTGCACAGATTATTATCAGTTTAAATGTCAGTAGTTTTTTGGGGGCATATTCAAGATGTGTTCGGTAAAAGAAAATATTATTTAGTGAGGGAAAGAGTTAAGTGATTATTTGTTTTTATTGGACTTGAATTGGACTTGTTTTAAAAAAATCATTTTTAATTTAAATTTTAGACTTTTCCTCTAACAAGAATTTTTAAACGATCCGATTATTAAAAATATTCCCATAATTCTTGTCGTTTTTTTAATTTCATTTTACTACAGACATGGCATCTCAACCCATTGAACTGGCAGCCCTAGGAAGACCTCTGTATCCTGGCATGCTGTATGACTGCCGCAAGGATTCCTTCATTCCAGGTGTGTTACCTACTTTAAAACTTTTGTTTCCTTTTTCCAAGTAATTGTGAATCAACAAAAGGTATGGTAATGTTATAATAATTTTCATTAGTAATTACATAAATTAAACATTCTAACACTAATAGCTCCTTAGTTAATATAAATTTTAATTCCTGCAAATATGTGCTTCTAAATGAGTGCTAATGAAGGGATTGCATATTATATAATGATGAACAAATAATTATTCATGAAAATGCTCACAAATGTTTTATGCTTATAATCTATGTGTGTATAAAAAGATGCTATGCTATTATTTTCCAGATGTTACACTAATTAAAACTATTATCTACAGCAGCTGTGTTCAAATATTATTGCCAGTCAAGCCTCTTTGGTCTACATTATTTTCTTGTAGTACCTGAGATTAAGCAAATATTTCAATAATTTAATGACTAATTTTTTACTACAAAAAATATTTTTTGTAGCTATTGTTATTAGAAGTAAAATGTCATTAAAAAGTCATTTGATGATGGTTATGAATATTATAACAGTACGGTTTATTTATTTATTTATTTAGCTTGTGTTTTTTTTTTTTTTTTTTGTTATTTACCTTGTAATTAGGATTAAACAGTGTATTATATGGTGTATGGGTCACCATACCTGGCCACTAGTCACTTCACACTTCACTTCTAATGTGTATCGTCTTATTATCTCACTGTCATGCATTATGTGCAACACATTTCTTCTCCCTCGTTATGTTTCGTCCATTTTCTCCACTGCTAAAGAAACTGCTAACCATTTCGGACCTTAAGATCTCTTTTAAGGGTTAAGATGCTTTTTGAATGACTTTTTTCTTCACTAGGATCTTTTCTTTAATTCTAAGAAACACCCACATTTCTAATAATTTAGGGTCAGGGTCAGGAGCTAGTCAATGTATGCTCTCACAAACATAGCTAAAGGTGTGTGTGGGTTTTTTTTTAACCACACTGCACATTTTATTCTGCACATTTACTACAAAATAGATGCCAACAAACTATAGTAAGGGTCACAGCGTTAACTGCAAGTCAGTTGCACAAAACTAATGCCAAGTGGCACAAAGAGTCAAATTGCAAACTGACTGTAATTATATTTTGTCTAACAATAATCGATTACAGTAAGTGTTAATTTTAAAACTTGAGATAATTGTAGACAGCCTGTGCATCACATAATACTAGTAATAATAAAAAAATGAATTTAGGCTACACAAAGGCTCTTTGCATTATATATATAGGCTAATTTATTTATTATATATATATATATATATATATATATATATGCTATTTTATTTATTAAACCAAAAATCTTATCAAAAGCAGTTTATTTGATTTTTAATTAATCACGGGTTCCGTCTTAGATCACACTCCGGGGTTCCTTTAGGCATTTATGCACATGCTAGCTCTTCATAAACAGCGCATAGAGTACATACATATATTTACATAGAAAGGCATGGAAGATATAGATTGTACTGAATGCTAGCTTGCTTATTGTGCCCAAGAGCATAATTCATAAGCAAGCCCACATCTTACTAACAAGGGACTATGGTTATAACCACAGGTTGATAACCAAAGCTCACTAATGTGAGAGACAATTAAATTATGCACATACATATTGAATTTAATAGCTTCAATTTATCTTAGCTACAGTATACAGGATGCATTTTTACGTCAGTTATACGGTGTATACACATACATAACAGTGAAAACCATTTCTCTTTTCAGGTGTTACTCTGTGGGATAAGAAGTCCCTGAGTGAAGATATGGACACTCGTGTAAAACTCATGACAGATGTGAAGTTCAGTAGCTCTGACTCCCTCTCTAGTAAGTCTAATCTCCTAGATGTAAGTGCTTCCTTGAATGCCAGCTTTTGTGGGGGGCTGGTGGAGGTGGGAGGATCTGCCAAGTTCCTGCGTGACACCAAATCCTCCAACCAACAGTCCAGAGTAACAATGCATTACAGCGAAACCTCAAGATTTGATCAACTCACTATGACTCAGCTGAGCAAGATCACCTACCCTCAGGTGTTCGAGCAGAAAACTGCAACTCACGTGGTCACGGCTGTGCTGTACGGAGCTCAGGCTATCATGGTGTTTGATCGCTCATTTGCAGAAGATGAAAACAAGCAGGAAATTGAGGGAGAACTGAATGTCATGATCAAAAAGATTCCTGGATTTTCCATTGAGGGACAAGGAGCATTAAAAATGAC
>JAUCNO010000082.1:9032881-9046176 GCA_032353835.1 Enteromius viviparus | reverse complement strand
ACAAATAATGACTGTTTTGAGTTTTGTGTCTAGAGTTTTGAAAAATGACATTAAGGTTCAGTTATTAGTGCAAAAACAATTGTAAAAAACTGTAATAGAAATTAAAAGACATGCTAATACGAGGCAGTACCAAGTACCAAGTCATGATAATCAATTATGTGTCCACTGAATTCATTGTAATGTGTTTCAGGAAGACTTAGAGGAGAAACACTAATGTACAGTATGTGGAAAATAATGTGTTTTTTGAAACTAGCAACATTATTCGACCCCTTTAAACAATGAGTAAAACTTTTATTTTCTTTTGAAAATGTAATTAAATAAAAGGACAAGCAATCCATTTAAACTGTACTTGCGTAAAATACTCAAATACAAATAATACATACAGTCCTATACTTATTAAGTATTTTACTCACCATAACTGAAATTACTGGCATTAGACAACGACAAAGCATTTTACAATTCTCAGAAAGAGGGAAAAAAGAGAAGACCCTCTGACAGACACCATGCTGACGTTATGGATGTTCCTTGACATACAGGATATGATGTAACAGGTCCTATTTTTATCCAGTTTTTTGATTTTGTGTTGGTGTTCTTTTCCACTTGATCACACATTTTTATTTCCCAGTTCTACAAACTGTTTGATTTCTGACAAGTTGAATGATTTGCTGACTCAAGTTGACTCACTTCGTCCGTTATCCGACGATGCCTGCTACAGTTCTAAAAAAATGTAATTATTGGATAATTTAGGATGTATTTTCACATCACATATCACTGTTCCTTCTTAAATATATTATACATAATAATAAACACTACAAAAATAATGTATTATAAATAAGAAACACTGAACATCAAAAAAACTGTAGTATTATGAAAAGATTGAAAAGATAAGAAAAACAGATTCTTCTTCTGTAAAAACCATTGACTTAAATTAAAACTCTGGCGTCCCCATAGTTAATTAATCATTCTTTATTTTAAGGGATTTATTTATTTTTGTTGTGCCTGGCTTGAACTGATGATGATGATGATGTGTGTGTATACATTTAAAATATACGTAAAGAAAAAAAAAGTTAAATATGTATATTATATTTGTATGTGTGTGTGTGTGTGTGTATTATATAGAAAGTTACTACTTTTTTGGATTGTTTTGTATCAAATATTATACAGCATAAATGTGCTGCATGCATTAGCATACAGAAAGCATATGCTTGAATAAAGGTCCTGCTAAAACCACACACACACACACACACACACACACACATTTTAACATTTAAAAACAAACACATTTTATATTTTATTTTAATAATTTTAAATGTTATGTATTGGGTACGATTAGGGATGTTGCTACAACATCCCTAATTAGTATAAGTACTAATAAAAAGCATGCTAACAAACAAATAGTTAATATTTAATATAAAAAAACAACTGGTTGATAAACTAAAGCACTACCCACATTTTGCAAATCATATTTTGACTGAATTAAGATCAGTTTGACAAAAAGTGTGCAACTAATGTCAAAATACACCCCCATTAGGTTTTCTTATGTATGTAGATAATATCTAATCAAAGATATTACATAATGTGAAACCAAAGATATTTTTGACTTCAGTGGAAATTAAATGCACAACCACTGCTGAACAAACACTTTCGCTCATGCTTGTTGACAGGTGTAAAATAGACCTTATAAAGACAAATGTTCACAAAAGAAAGGATACAAAATTTTCTTTTTGGCATTTTTTGGCATTTATTGGCATTTTCGTAAAAATATACAATGTTGGGGTTTCATGTTTTGTAAGAAATTCAAAACCAAAGGCATTGTTTATAAAAACACAAACACGCAACGCTACATCAACTTTGATAATGTGTACATATATTATAAACAAACATACCAACATTTTACTTTCTGTTTACTTATGATTGATGGAAATAAATGGCAAATGAATGTGAAGTGTCAGCAGTAAGGGACTGTTTCAGTTCACAGGTTGCCCACGTATGTCAAATCAAAACTAACAATTAGCTGTCCTCGAGACGTCCGACGTAATAGCAACATCAAAACCAACCAGCAGTTACAAGAATCATATGCAAACGAGGAAAAAGACTCTCCTGAGGAGGAAGGCTGAAGCAGTTTCCTCTCTGTCGCACAAATACCAAAACCACATCTTCTTAAAGGTGCGTTGGAGTGATTGCCCTTTACAGAGCAGCGATGGCTTTAGCTGCCATTCTCCGGCCAAGTGGAAGGCTCAGGTCTGTGATGGACAGCACAGTTTTGGGTTTGGCCAGCGCCTGAAGCTTCACCAGCTCTGAAATCTGTGAAGACAAATGAAAAAACTTTTCAAGCTATAATTTTGGGCTGCGTGATAAAGGTTAAACTGTTAACCACAATTATTGTGTAAAAAAAACATCATCTTATATGCTGAATGATATCCGATACTTGTTTCATTCTAATTTTTAAGGCGCTTGTTACAAAAAATTATTCCTGTTTTACTTGAGCATATCACAATATTTGATGTGCATTTCACACTTGACCAAAAAGGACATATTTAGGATAGTCCTGTGGATTCTGGGAGAATGTTTTAAGGAACGATAAGAACAAACTGGAACATTTGGATCCATTTAACAGCAGTATGTCTTGAGTCATATATCAAGGTGAACCAGTTTTTATTATAGGAGTATTTTGCTGCTGCAGGAAGTGGAATCTTGACTGTATGAAGAACATCGTGGATTCTCTGAAGTATTAGGCCATTTTGTCAAAGACTGACGTCTTTTGAGCAGAGAATGAAGCTGATGATCACTGGAATTTCCAGTAAGGCAACTATACACGTTCAAATTTACTAAAGCTTGGTTGAGAGATTGGTCTTAAGTGGCCTGTTCAGAAATAAATCTCATTAAAAACAAAAGATATTCAGCGATCTGAAAGATTTTAAACATCAGGAATGGGCCAAGATTACTGTAGAGAGGGCAATGTTTATTGGAGGATAAAAAGAATAAAAGATTCTCTACAAAACTGAACGTTGGGTGGTTGAATAATTTTGTACATAAATGTTTAAAGCCAATTATGTATATATGGTAGTGATTAAATAAGTTTAATGAATCTAAAATATGAAGATGCATCAATATTAGTGTAAATACTAATAAACTGGAAAATTTAGCATGAATGAATGACGCATTTATATATAAAACGATGTACTGTGTTATGTCATACACCCACATCGCTTTACAATAATGTGGGGGGGGTGTGCAGCATCCACTTGGATGATGCGACGGCAGCCACAGGACAACGGCGCCAGTGCGCTCACCACACACCAGCTACAGGTGGAGAAGAGAGGGAGACACAGCCAATCAATGGATGGGGATTATTGGGAGGCCATGATAGACAAGGGCCAGTGGGAATTTTACCAGGACACCAGGGTTACACCCCTACTCTTTACGATGAGTGTCATGGGATTTTTAAGGACCACAGAGAGTCAGGACCTCAGTTTAACGTCTCATCCGAAAGATGGTACTCTTTTGACAGTATAGTGTCCCCGGTACTATACTGAGGCATTAAGACCCACACAGAGTACATATGTCCATATATATGTGTACATATATATATATAAACTGGAAAATTATGTACATGTATATGTATATGTACATGCATGTATGTCTGTATATATATATATATATATATTTTTTTTTCCATCAACTTTATTAACAAAATTAATCAACTTTCTACAATGATTAAGTTTAGCGTTAGTTGACCTGATTTAATAAAATTTAGTTCTTGCCAAAAAAAACGTCTAGTAGAATGGCTTCCTTGACAGGAAGTTAATAATTTTGACTCCGACTATACATGTTTGTCAGCATTTTCAGATCATCAGCACTTTTTCCTCTTCCAGTGCAGAGACAGTAACAAACATGAAAGCCTGGTGAGGCTTGTTACCAATTCCAGATAACAGAAATGTCAAATATAAAAAACACACAAGCAAAAAAAGTTCTCAGGTAGACGACTATGCTTTTGTAATCAAGAGAAGCAGAATACTATCTACAGTAAGTGTGTATTGTGCACAAGACGATTCTCTCACCATGGTAAAGGGCATAAATTGCAAGATGCTGCCGCGGCTGCCTTGCTCTGAGCACTCCACACACTCCTCAACAAAGCTCTGAACAAACTGTGTGTGAGGACCTGCAGTCTTAGACCCCAAAAGAGAGGAAATCAACAGGAAAAGATTTGCTAGATAGAAGGAAAGAAAAAAAAGACATGAGTCTTCTTTGACTCTAATAGCACGACTTGTAAATAAGTAGGTCGAACAAATATGGTACCAGATGGTAACACCATGTTATTAATCTATCTATGTAGTGGCACTAAATGATCAGCAGAGATGCAGCACAGACCTAGCACTCTGTTGAGAGGGTCTCTCATGTTGACGGTGTGAAGCTGAGAAGCAGACAGTGAACTGCTCATGGAACGGTCACCTAAAAAAGATCACATCACTTTAAGTTGGTCAGTTATTATTGTAATCTATGTAGAAACCATTAAAAAAAGGAAATGTGTACCGTCACAGCAGTTATCGAAGCAGATTTCACTAAATCATTTCCTGCTAACTTCCCTTTCTCGGTTGACTGCGTTAATAAAATCTACACTTTCACTTCCGGCTCTTCCTTCTTTTTTCAATGAAAGTGACTAAATAGTCATGGCTTTCAGACACTGCTTATAACAATACTGCTTTTTTTTTTTTTTTTTTTTTTCATGGCTTCGCTTTATTTATAAATTCACAAATGATTTATCTTTATAACATTAAATTTTTTTTAAAGCATCTAAAGTGATTTTAGTGTTATATATACACTGTATATATGTGCAATGTTTGTACCTTGTTTGGAGATGATTAATTATGCTGCATGTACAATACTATAGCCTACTGTTTTATGTTTGATACTAGGGGTGTTCATTTCGGTTATTACTCGTAACCGACAACCAACACTCATTCACCGATTATTAACCGACAACATTCTTCAATTAGAAAAGATAAGCACCTATGACCCGTTAAAATAGTAATATTTGTTTTCTGAGGATTTATTGTACATGCACAAAAACTAGCAAACAACAGATGAAGATGATTCACATGATCATATCGATTTCATATCATACGCCTGCAGCACTTTTGCGACCAGAGAAAAAACATTATAAAAGGATAAATAGGCCTATACGGGAAACAGCTATTTTACATAAATAATAAGTCAAGAAAAGAAAAGAAATAGTTCCGTATGAACATGCAATGGGAATCAAGCCCGTATTCCTTACCAGTAACCATAGCGACACACGCGCACAGAACTCTAAACTGATGGGAGCAGCTACGGTGGAAAACTGGCGAGATCTAATAAAACTTTCAAAAGACACGTAGCTAATTTCTCCATCACTGTAAGTTACCCAAAACACACATAAAAACACGTAACGCATGGTAGATGCACGTTTGTGCAGCAGAACGGCTCTCTTTAGCAGTGTATGACAGTTGTTCAGTCCTGTAACGTTCACACAGCGCGTGTGTTCAGAGAATACAGTTGTGAGTCCTGAAAATTTACATGTGAGGTCCGTTACAGAACGCGGTTGTCACACCCTGTATTAGGACTAAAGCAGCCTGCCTACAGGACTGACAACTGTATTCAGCTGCTGTATGAATGTGGCCAATAAAATGCAACTTTTTTTTGTCAACAGATTTTTATATAGGCTATGGGTGGCATATTTTAACAATGCAGCCACCCTTTCAAAATAACTACGTAAAATACTTAAATCAAATTACTTTTTAAACCGTTTAACTGATTGTATTAATCGGTCAAAATCCCTATTTGATATCCACAATTCTAAGGCTTCTAAATTAGCAATGTGATCAAAACTTTGCTGAAAACCTGCTGTACACAATCCACAACATGCCTACTTTCTGATTGCCTTTTAGTTAGTAATAGGTAGTTTAATATAATTGCAAAAATGTCCACATTTAGGTCAGGACACAGGTCTTCATGCTGTAAAAGATTTTATGATTTTTCTAAAATAAACATTGTTAGTATTATTTTATGATGGACATCCTTGGTTTACTAGCTTTACTTGGTTAGACTGACATCATTATTTAGAAAAATCAAATGTGATGCATCAGGATTTTGAGAATTTTTTGTAGTTTGTTTTCTTAATCATCATTGTATTTTATTATCTTAACCATATATTATATATATTATTATAACCATAATCTTAACCTTTGGCCATATAAAAAATTTTAATAGTTTGAGTTTTTAAACAAAATTACTTTTAAAATTGATTAATAAAAATGGCCTCAAGTATTATTTACATATCTCCAATGACATACTGTATGAGACATCAAATCCTGATACATCAAATATAATATAAAGTAAAAAAGAAAAAGCTAATTTTTAGTTATAAATAAATAGCTACTGTGTTTTATTTTTTCTTTCTAAAAGTTATTAATAACGTCAGAATTCATATTAGGTGTTAAATTAACTAAAGAGTTTAGTAGTTTGTTTATGATAAATTAGCCTGTGTGTTTAATTTTTAAACACTGTCACTCGTTGGCATATTGAGTGATACTGCCACAGGAAGCGTAAAGCTATTGCAAGCTTTGTTGCATTTTTTGGGGGATTTTTTGCAGCATATGCAGTTTGGGTTAACAGTTTCTAGACTGACTAATAGATTAAAATGCATTAAAATGCAGCTCTTGTTGTTTTTGTGCAGCTTGTGACAGGTGGGGCAGGCAGAATGTGACCTGGACTGGAAAGCATGACATTCTCATCTTCATTGGAGCTTAGCAGACGCATCAGTTTAGAGGGTTGCGTGTCATCCAAAGGAAACAAACTGGTGTAATCCTACAAAAAACAGAGTGTTAATTACTTAGAACATCCAAGCTTGGGTTTTAAGAATTAGATGCTTAATGAGAAAGACATTATCTGTGAGAATACAAAGAATGATGGTTCACAAACTGTGAGAGAAACCGTGTGACTGACCTCTATATCCTCACGCTGTCTTTTGCGCTGTCGTGCTGATGCTTGACCCTTATGGTGAGATGAGTAAGAACTAAGAGCACACCACACTGACAACCTATAACACACATAAACAAACACATTAGCATTATTTTTTTATATAAAAATAACTGAAATTAAAATAGAAGCTTTTCCTGCTGTTAGTATTGAGGTTAACATACATGCTAGTGTACTGCAAAAAATTGGCTCGCACTGCATTAAATCAGGTGGAAAATCTTTTATATAATAGGGAGATTTCTATCAAGCGTGTTTGATTTTATGTAATACATCGATTTGACTTACTGAAAAAAAGGAAAAAGAAAAAGAGAAACCAAGAAGGGAAAAGCCTGACAACTCAATATCTATTGAAACGGATGTTCGTTTTAAATCTTACACTGAAAAAAGGAGGAAGTGGATAAAAGAAAGAAAGTAAAAAGAGGAATGAGAGTAAGGGGTTCATTCATTAATACATTTGTTTAACAGAGAAAAACTGCTGACCTGCAAATACCAAAAAAGCAGAAAAAAAAAAATTCAACAATGAAAGTAGGCCAACAGTTTATGAGGCTTCCATCTATCTTTCCATATTAACACAAGTGTATAACAATGTGGACTTTCCTGTGGCGTCAATTATGGGGTCAACTATAGAAGAACACAGATGTCATAGTGAGAGGATATTGTGAAAAATGGGACACCCTTTGACCAAACTGGCACAAAATTAATAAAGCACTAATGCATCACTGTGGTTATTATTTATGTTTGGACAATGTAAAACAAAACCACAAATTAAGATTCTCTATCATCTTTAGTGTTTAATGGTAGAGTTAAATAAATGATGTTATTTTAGTTTTTACTGAGCCAAAAAAAATTTATTCTCCTAGTTATAATTTTAGTTGTATTGCTGTCTATGGAGGGTCAGATGGCTCTCTCTGATATCATCATAAATATCTTAATGTGTGTTCTGAAGATTAACAAAGGTTTTATAAGGTTTAAAACGAGATGAGGTTGAGTAATTAATGACAGACTTTTAATTTTTGGGTGAAAAAAAATTACAATTTAAAAAATTAAAAATGAATGTCATTTTCAAACCCATTAAAGCTTTGTTCGTCTTGGGAAAACAATTTAAGATATTTTCGAAGAAAATTGGGAGGCTTCTCATTGGCTGCCAAGTAATGAAAACTGTCAAAGTCCAGAAAAGTATGAAAGACATCATCAAAATAGTCCATCTGCTATAAGTGATACAATATTAACTTTATGAAGCTTTATGCTTTTTGTTACAGTGTACCCTATACGACTCTTATTCACTATTTTATTATTGAATAAAGTTGTATTTTTATTTTTGGGTGGAGAAACCCATTAAGGTCTATCCTTTAGCATCCATAAATACTCTATTTGAGATGACAAGAGGCAAGTAAAATAGCTTGTTTTTGGGTGAGGAATTGCTTTAAGTATAGTTTAGTGTGTTTGCAAATGCAATAAAAAGCTCATACTTTGCAAGTGCTCTTCCTGGCGGGTCTGCAAGGCTGTGCCAGTGGGCAGGGTCAGTGAGGAGACGTGGCAGAATGTGACCCAGCAGGGTGAGGGTGATCTGTTGTGTGTCCAGGCAGAAGATACTGTACAGCAACTCAACCACCCGAGATGCCCACTCCTTACGGGTCTCCTTCAGGAGCTCCTGCGACACAAACACGCAATCGAGTCTGTTAACAGGTGCAGTTAAAGCCTCAGAAGCTGTAGTAGTGCAAACCCAGACACATTTACCTTCACCAGGTTGTTAGTAAACCAGAACACCCCTCCCATATGTAACAGATTCTCAAGGAGATGAAATGCATGAGAGTCCACCCAGCCCTTCTCCAGAACCTCCCTAAACTGGGTCTGCAGAGCCTGGCGGATGGGCTGGCGAGCCGGGAGAAGATTCCGGTAGGGAATAGGCTCCTGACCCTCGACTGCTGGCCGCAAGGAGAGTCCTGTCTGCTGAAATACATCAGCACACATGTGCTCCAAGATAGAGCTCATGATCACCACTCTGGACACAGTAAGAGAGAGAGAGAAGACTGGTGTCTTTTAAAAGATATTTAGGGACCAAGACCTGAGTTTAATTCCAACCCCAATCAATCACGAAAACAACTAGCAATTCAGAACTCATCATGTGGGATTGTAGCCTGGTGTGCTCGGAGATTCCTTACCGCTCATGGTAGAACTGCAAAGTGTTTTCTCCTGACATAGGAGTCATGAGTTGACGAATCATAGTCTGAGGTTTTTCCCTCTCATCCAAACCCAGCATTCGAACGTGCGCCACCAGCCAAGCCACCGCACAGATGGCCATACTGCACACCTTCCCTTTGATATTATCTGTTATCTTCTACACTCGCAGAAAGAGACTTACAGTTAATAAATATGAAATTATTGTATTACTACAATATGCTCCAACTATGATTATTTTACATTGATCTTGTGACACTCACAATAAATGCCTAATTTCTTTTAAAAAAGCTGTGTCTGCTTAGTACACAACTGGACACCATGAATCTCCTTACCTGAACAGCCTCCACTGATAAAACTCCATTCTCCCAGGCATTCAGAACCTCCAGTATAGCTGCTGGTGTACTGAGACATATTTCATGCCATTTCATCTGACTGGAGAGCGATAGAAAGAGCACACATCTGACTAACACAACCTTAAACAAATAGTTTTAGTGAAGTGACTTGTGGCCAGTAGTGCTGCTCAATTAATCATATCGCTATCACGATGTCAGCCTATGCGATTACATTATAGCAAATGTTGAGATTATATTAAGTAAACAAATGCATTCGTAGACGTAACAAGTAATTCATTCTTGCGCTCACACCAGACGCGAATGAAGCGTTAAGCGCGAGTGATTTACATGTCAAGTCAATGCAAAGACGCAATTAGACATCCTGCAGCGAGGTCATGCGAATTAAGCAGCCCGTTAAACATGCCGGTTTTACTGCAGGCATAATGCAGAGCAGGAGTAGCGCGCACCGATTGTGCTTTCATACCGGCAACGTTTAGACAAGCATCTTTCTGTTAGCCATGTGCTTTGATTTATGTAATTTCTCTGCAACTGCTACGCCACCCCTACGTGCTGTGTGAAAGCTCCCATCCGTTAACATGGGCACCGAACAAAATATGCGCTTCTTACAGCCTGCTAATGCGTGCAGTGTGAAACCGGCGTAAACTCGAAATGTTCAAGTATCCAACTAAACGCGAATAGTGAGATATATTCGCCCAAGTCGCCTCAGGTGTGAACGCACTTTTAGCAAAGAGGAATTTGATTAAATTATTGGCACTCTGGACAAGAGATAATAAGAGATATAGGCCTACTAAATATATGTTACATCTTGCTAAAATGTTTTGGGACAACATGTAAAAATATAAGTGTATATGGAAGTATATTTTTGAGTAATGACCCCAAGACAATAGTAATGATTCACAGAGATTAACTGAAATAACCAAGTCAATTAGTACTACTAAAGTGGATGCTATACTGTATACATCAATGTTGTCATAAAGATGTTAATGTAACAGATAGATTGAGCTGGTATGGAGCAGCACTTACACAAGCTTCATCTCAGAGGAAGAATTAAGCAGGGCCACCAGACTCTCCACCTTCCCAGACTCAGGTCTGAAGCAAGGGTGGTCTGGATTCAGGGTCTTCCCTTCCTCTGGCATGCATGTCTGCAACCACGTCTCAAAGAAGGGTGTCTCGCTCGATGGGCTGGGGTCTGAAAGAATCACCTGGACAGGTAGGGTAAATGATGCGATCAATGACTCAAATAAAGTAATAATCGATACAGGATGTTATTTTGAATTAGGAATGTTTCACATCTTTATCAGCACTTCAGCTTAAACACTTGCTGTATAATACATATGTTTGTGTATGAAAACTGACCTCTGACCCATAGGTCTGCACGACATGACACAGCATGAGAAAGGAAATGTCGAACAGCAGAGCTCGCACTGACGCAGACTTCGCTAGAAAGTATATTCACAGATGTTATGGCCGCAATTGCTCTCAGAGTCAATTGGAAACTAAATCTTCACACAATCTCCCAAACCTAAAGCTAAAAATGACTAAGAAAAGTTCACACTGCAGCATTTCTACATACATAAAATGTGCTTTTCAGTTATGGTCATAAAAAACCTCAATACATGAGAAAAAAAAAACAGAATGCATTTGATATTTGTATTAGCATACAAAAAAAAATGAAAAACACAGAAAACACAACAATTAGAAGTGTTCAATAATTTAATCTTGCCTAACATATTAGCTTAAAACCCATCAAGTTATTTATTAAGAGGCTGCACATAATTACAGCAAAATAAAGCACATGACTTACATCCTTCTCCACTGATGTGTTTTGGAAACTCGTTCAATCTGGAAGAAAACAGCAAATATAGATACATATCTCCTTAACACTCTGTTCATGTGTTTATTTGGGTTAATAAATAAGCTGATTTTGATGCAATGTATCCAGTCTTATTCATAATTTCTTACTTGATGAATTTGCGAGCAAAAGACTTGAGTTTTCCAGTCGCTGCTGCAGCAGCCAGTAGCAAATCAAGACTCTTTCCTGAAAGCATGTGACCCAAAACTCCCAGCAGCCCCTCAGGAGACTTAGAATGATCCGCATCCACTGTCTAGACAACCAGAAAGGAAGAAAACCTTTGACTAAATGGTAACACGATACAAGGTTCTATTTGATGACATTGGTTTATCTACTTAACACGAACGAATAACTAAAATACTTGCTTCACTATATAATATGATATAAACATGAGGCAAAAACTCATACAGGGTATTTCTCCCACATTATCTTGAATTTTAGGGGCATATAACATTCTATACACTACATCACACAGTAACTTATTGACCTGTATCATGTTCAATACTTATTAACTGTATTAAAAATAAGATGACCTACACAAACCTAAGGTAGGGCAGGGTTTGTTATAATGTTATTTTTTCATAACTAACAATCAATTAAATTAACATATTAAATCAACAGCCCTAAAAATAATATAAAACCAGTTAAGAACCTTGAGGATGTTGGTGACAGTTGGTTCAGCTCTCAGGATGAGACCTGGGTTGGGCTGAATATTGGCGTTCTCTGCTGTCTTGAGTCTGGGAGCATGCTCTCGGTCCTCATTACTGAAGAAAAAATTAAATGTATGAAACAGACAGACCCGTTAAAAAATAAATAAAAAATCTTTACAAAAAAGTACAAATAAAACATTCTGACCATACCGTTTTGCAGTAAGACTGGTGGTGTTTGCCTCAGAAAGCAGGCCTAGTTTATTACACTCCTGCAGTAACAGACTCAAGCAGTCACAGCTACACAAACACACACAACAGCAACAATCAACAACAGCATTATAACATGGTGTACCAGTTCAGCTAACACGATAGTGTTCATAAATAGTTTGAGTGCATTGTCAGTCATTTTGAGTAAAATATATTTATGTTCATATAAGTCATTATTCTAGCTTCCTGTGATTCAGCGCATAGCCAAGCATGATTAATAAATGTGGTGTTGACATACTTGCATCTCTGGTCAGCTTTATCCAGCAGTGGGGTGAGATTCAGAAGATTTTCAAATGCCACATTAACATCGTCCATGAAATCCTGACAAACACACACAGATGGGCAGGTCGGTTGGAGCAATTAACATTTTGGACGATGTGGAATGACATATTATGACGGCAGTCATAGGAGGTGTCAGGTGTCATGAGTGAGACAAATTGGAAATGGAACCAAAATAGTTCAAAGAGTAACAGAAAACTGATGTAAAACAGTCAAATAATGGTACCTGTGTCTTTTCCCCTTGTGGGTACTTCTTCAGCCTTAGCAAAACCTGAGGAATCTGAAAACATGATGTTAAAGAAAAAAAAAACTGATTCAGTGTTTACATTACATAAAAAACATCCTGACTATGTGAATCCCCGACATAATAATGTATGGATCAGAGACATATAATGACGATGAGAAGATGTGTTCTTTTAATAAAGTGATTTTTGGCTAGTAAAGCAAAGATAAAAAAAATCTCTCATGAATGCTCTAAAAAGATTTTTAAAGAAAACATTTAAGAAACTTTTTTTTTGTGAATACAAAATATTCTTAACTTTATTCTTAAGTTAGTTAATAAGCATTTAATAAGAAAATTATGTTTTTAAAGATGAAAATAATGTTTTAAGCTAAGTAAATAATAGAGATGCACCGATTGCAAATTTCTTGGCCGATTCCGATTTCCGATTTTACAGTAGGTGTGACCTGCCGATT